>NJRP01000243.1:186589-200277 GCA_003063835.1 Aphaenogaster floridana
AATATGCAATAAAAAATTGGAGTCTCCATTTAAAAATTTCAAGGTAACCTTACTTTTTTATGGAAAAAAAATGTTTAGTCAATTTTTATTATTGCAATTTGTTGCCGGTTGAAAACTGATAAATTTTTGTTTATGACTTTTTTGTCAGATTATTGTAAGTGCCTTAAAAATCGTGGCGACCGTTACGAGGACCACCCTGTATATATATACAGGGTGTATATCGTAAAGACCGGATCAACGCTTAAGGGTAGATCATTTTAAGACGAAAATCCTAATACTAAAAGTTGAGGCTATAATAGTTTTTGAATTATAAGCATTTATAGCTAGCGAATCAGACCGCCTAAAGTTCGCGCGTTCAGATGTAGTACAACGCGAAGTACGAAAGGCGATAACTGACTGTCGCCCCTCTTGTTAATATCAGTATAAAGATTACTTATGCGAAGATAAGATTGCTTTTACTGATATTTCTGCAAACGCGCATTGTGCAATAGTAACATTTTTTTAAATATTGGAAGTGGATATTTTTTATTTTTTCGTGATACATAAAGCGCAAGCTGTTAGATGACATTTCTTTCAGAAATCTGCTATCAGTTTCATATTTTACAGGCAAAACTGTAGTTATCAAACAGTAGATCGTAGTTAGCAAATAATACGTACTAATCTTACAATTATTTAAGGGGGCATACCCGTTTAAAAATTTTTAAAAAATGAATTTGAATTATTTATTTTTTAATACCGCTGAGTATTTCAAACCAGCGGAAATACTCAGCGAAGTATTCAAGAAAAATAATTACATTCCAGTAATTCAGAGTGACAGTGATGAAAATTAAAAAAATAATCTCGATTCACATAAAAAATACTCGGTTTTGTGAAAGGCGAGGAGACTCACACTAAAAAAGCATCTCGTTTTGTGAGAGGCGAGGGGACTCACACTAAAAAAGCACCCCGATAAGGAGTTCAAAACCGTACTGCAACCTCCTCGTGGTGAACTCTGGAAACTTATTTTTATAGGCCAACTGCAGACGATCCTTATTTAAATACTTTATATACATAGAATGTTAACATTCTTTTTTTTAACTGTTTTTCACGAAATAGATTTTATATTATATATTATATATTATATATTATATATTATATATTATAGATTTTATATTATTTCATCTGATGTATCACGAATTGTCATAGCAATCGTAATTTCACTAAAGCTTAACTTTTTAGAAAGGCGCATAAAATTAATGTACAAGTAAAAATGAAATCTAAATTTTCACTAATTTTGTCGTAAAATAATTCAAAAAATTTTTCAGCATAAAAAGCAGACTAGTACATTCGATGTACGCGGCTGGAGCGAGAGTGTACTGTAAAAGCGTGATGCCGCGCCGCATGCATGATTTTCATCATTTTTCGCTATGAAGTACCTTCACGAAAAATTTGGGAAAAATATATGTTAAAGTAGACATTTTAAGGTTTTTTTGAAAAAAAAATTGGAGGTGTAACTCTGAAACATAACCTCAAAAAAAATTTTTGAAAAATTTAAAAATTTTTTCTTACCCCTATTTTTTGTCAGAATTTTTTTTATTTTTTTCTTAAAATAGTCTCATTGATGTTCATAACATATATTTTTTTCATCAAAATCGGTTAAGCCGTTTTTGAGAAAAACCACTTTATTGATTTTGTTTTCCCCTTCCATAACTTCTACAAAAATGCAATTTTAAAGTTGATATTTGCAGGATTTTTTAGTCACATAGATGCCAATCTATGGTGCCAATCTAGACTTGATACATGCGGGGGCAACTTTTACATGCTTATCCTCCTAGGCCCTTTCCTGTGTAGGTAAAGTATCTTTTCGGTAAGAGATAGCGAAAAATTTTATTTAAGAAAGCTGTTCGGAATTAAAAATCAGGCTCGTATACCAAATTTTGAATCAATCTGCAAGCTCCCGCGTAGTAAAACTCTCCATTTTACGCTTGTAGCACTTATTAACCACGGATCGAAGTTGTGAATAAGAATGAAATACTTTCAAATATGTATGTAAATAAACATCAAATTCCCAAAGTTGCATTGCTTCCATAACCTGCGCCCTAATATTTGTGATTCGTGACATATTTGACTTAATGCAAAAGAGCGAAAACATCAAAGTAGGCCGATTGATTAAAATTTGGTATACGGGCCTGATTTTTTATTCCGAACAGCTTTTTCAAATAAAATTTTTCGCTATCTTTTACCGAAAAGGTACTTTACCTACACAGGAAATTTAGGCAACTTCACAGCCGTGTAGTACGGAAACGAGGCTTCAGCGGACATGCATTCCTATACTCAAATTACTTATATCAACCCCCCCCCCTACAAGTACACAAAGTTGGTCCCCATCTTTTTGTTACACCCTGTATAATTAATTTTATAAAAATTGTACGAAGTTATTTTTGTAAATATATTAAAAATTACTTAAAAGAGGATAATAGATCCTGGCGCGAAAAAATATTTTGCTTACTATATCTCGAACAATTACCTAAACAAAACGCACGTCTAAAAGACATATTTGAGACATCTTTAAGATCTTTTTTAGACATACGTGTTGTCTCGGTACTTATATAACTGACGTCCAACAGTCCGCATTTGATGTTAGATATAAAAAATATTTACTGATGTACGTAAAAAGTCTTCAGTTACAAAAGGAATTTCTCTTAGTTTTTGTATGCTAGTAAAAAAATTTCTCGCGTTAAATTATCCCTTTTCTTTCTCTCTTGCCATGTCCAATGTTGAAAAACAACTTAATTTTCCTGAACTATGACTAAGCGTTTTTTATCATCAAAAAAAAATCAACAGATCAAAAAAGATCAACAAATTTTATTTAAGAATAGTTCCGACGAAAGTTATCCTTTCATTCCGTTCCCTTTCACATTCGCTCGGAGAATTATGTGTTCATTCACACTTTTCAAATTCACCCCGAATTTATGGTACTTAAAAAATTAGGGACAATGCCAGATGCTGAATACTTTCCTTTAATGAAAAAAACCACAAAAGAAAAAGTTACAAACGTGAAAGGTTTCACATTCTAATCTTCGATATGGTTCTCGTCCTTTATCCGATTCTTGAGTTCTTTCTTCGAGCTTATGAGTCTCTAGGCGCACTACGATATTTTTACAAAAAACAATTACTCATTGTTGCGAATAAGAGTTGAATGTCTTAATTATAAATCTTATGTATACGCTTTAAAGGTGCGTTCGGGGAGCGCGCTATCAGCGCTATTGCGCCATTCTATTCTTGTTTTACGTCTAATGAACAATAAAGATAGAATAACTCAGTAACGCTGAATAGCGCTGACAACGTGCTCCCGACTGCGCCAGAAGATTCTTGCATGCTCGAATGTAAAAGCCGGAGTACACGCACCGTTTTGCAGAGAAGACATTGCGTCTGGACAGGAAAACTGTACAATTATTTGAACTGCACGGATTGTGAGAACACGGAGACGAAAGACTATGAGCGGTATTCATAGTCGGTTCTTATATTTAAGATCGTAAGTACAATCTTAAGATGTTATAAACCAATCACAGAGCCGTATTAGCGTCTTAAGACGTTACTTAAAATAAGAACCGACTATGAATACCGGCCCCCCTTTTTTTGGTGAGACGAAGGAAATGCATCCCCCTTGGTGACGGGCAGGGGGTATGTGGGACTCCCCGGCTTATGCCGGTATACCCACTAAAACGCCCGCGAGTGGCCATTCCAGGTGCACTGGGTGGATGCCTGTCGGGTGAGCATTGGCATTTGATCGACAGGCCCCCGCATCTAGTCTTCTCGCCCGATCTCCCAATCTGCCGAACTTGGCGGATGGGAGGCCATGGCAGTCCTTTATGAATGAATACCAGCCTATGCCTAAGAGCATAGTTTTCCGTGACTTGCACAGACATGTCGGTGCATGTGGACGCTCCGTCCGTCTTCTCTACACATGATGCTTAGTTTTTCTCAGATAACGATGCCAATTAGACCGAAAAACGACAGATCTTCGGCATTGCTCACGTGAGTTTCTCACGGAATTTATAGAAATATATAAGAGCTTGCCGTGCTTGTGGCGAATAAAATCAAAAGAATAGTGACTGTAGTGACCGTGATAAAAAGAATCAAGCCTATATGACTTAAGTCAAAAAATACAAAGAGATTGACGACGCAGCAAACAGAGAAACTGTGCACTTGAGACGTTTAATTTGCCTTCTTTTTGCACGACAAATTGCAAAAATTTACTAAAGTAATACTTCCTCCATGATGGATTTTGCAAAACTAAATGAGAAAAACGGTGCTGAAAACTGTACTGTGTGGACATCACTGAACTGCAACGCTTTTTACACCGTTTTGTTTTACTTGCGCAGTCATAACTGAATAAAAAGACGTTGTGTGTAGATCGACTTTAACAATAGATGATCAGTTTTCGTAAAAGTATCATTATGGTACTATTTTCCTTACGAATACCAGTAAATACCAATAAATCTAATTTTACATATATTTTCATTTTTTTTTACAAAACTTTCTTTCCTCGAAATCACACGCCTAACAAATCTTGTGTATATATACCAGCAGTAACCCTTAGTTAGACAAGGATAGTATAGCAGTTCTTTAACTATCTCTCTCACACCATGAGCACCCATGAGGAGGGGTAGGATTAGTGGAACCGATTTGCTGAAGAAGATTCTTCAGCAGCTGTGGATTCTGCTGAATGACCTGACGCATTTGTTGATATTGTGGCTGCAAACGCAAAAAGGCCAATGGATCTTGACTTTGATCCCGAAGTTGATCTTAAGCTTCTGGTGGATCTTCAGGTGAATTCTTAAAGAGTTGCGCTGGTATACTCGATTGGTAGATGTCGATTTTCTTGAGGAAAGGGAATCGATCTCGTTCTTCGAATCTCTTTAATTTGGGCGAAAATATATATAGTCTTCGTTTTATTGTAATAATAACGAAGCGAAGAGGATGGAAGATGGAAGGAAATACTGCTACGTCGATACGTAAGTAAATAATATTTATTGTTATCGTTATTACTAAGGCACTTGTTATCGATATAAAAATGTATTTCACAAATTATTGCCAATGAGCATATTTAAATACTGACATTAAACAACTAATTGCTTTTGTGTATAATCTCAGATATTGTGGAGGCGAATGCGCAGCCTAAGCGGGGAGTCCTCGATCTAAAAATCTATCCTCACCATCAACATCAACATAGACCACGGAACTTATGTTCTCATCTCGAGAACGTCTTCGACCTGAAGGCACTTACGTAAGTTTCTGTGCTGCAACGCTCCCCAAAACGTAATCTACACTGAGTTTAGACTAAAAGCAAGATACAATATGGTAAATATTAATCGTTAAATTGCAATTAAAATAATACATTAAACGCGCATGATTTGCATGACGTTTCTGGAAGACTGTCGGTCGAATCGACCCTCGTGACGTCGAGGAAACGTTACCGATTTCGACGGTAACGCCGATCAGAAAGGGACGTCGCCGTAAATCGTGTAGCACGGCGGGCTTGAATAAAACGAAAAAACTAAAAGGCGGTTAAGTAAAATTGGAATTTTGAGATAGAAGGTGGCGAATAAAAAAGAGAAACTCAAAACTGAATAAAACTCAAAACGCGTATCCTTAATCCATAAAACGGCATTAAAAATGTCTCGAATACAATCAATCGTGATGATCGAACTTGTGTACGTAAAATAAGAGAAAGATCACGTTCTCACACCGTGTTCGACGTGCGACGTCCCGCCTTCCAGAGTGTCGGCCCAAAAAATACAGAGAATGACACAAATGTCAAATCAACGTTTACACGATCGCCCTTTCTTTACTATCTTAAAAGAAAAGAAAAAAATCAAGTAGTCGAAGATTCGGCATTCGCACGGCTAACCGGTTGAATGAAAGAGACGTCAACGCAGGAGCGTGCGAATAACGAAACGCAAATTTCTGTCGTTTCTCCGAGACTTTTCCCGGCTACGGGAAAAGGCGGGAGAGCCGATATTACAAAAAAGTTTTACATGATACGATTGACGACGTCCTTAATATACAAAAAGGTGAGAAATTCACGTGACTATTTCGATCACGCGGCAAGCGCGTACGTATTGAAGTAATTCATATTCAACAGAAACAATAATTTTTCGAGTATCTCTTGTTTCCATTGTTTATAGACATTGTCTATTGCTTATGGACATAAACACTTGTTATTCGATTATATAAATCTTACATGTCAGTCAAAATGGGTTTTCGGTATCTGTCCATTTGCGAATATTGTCGCTTGCTAAGTAACAGAAATAGTCACGTAAATCTCTTTCCATATGTTCTCAGCTGCCACATGTAACTAATCGCATATGCGCGTTATCCTCTTTACCGGAAACGTTACGATTTCCAGTAATAAATAGGCCGAGAGTGATAACGAAAAAATGTTAGCGGCCTCTTTTCTGTCGCACCACTCCAAGCTATTCCACGCTAGAAATATGGAGCGCGAAAATTCTTATAGATAAAAGATATATAGATAAATCTATAAATACCAGATATTCTTCTCGCGCTCTGGCAATCTCCATTACATAATTGTATGATAGTATAAAACGTAAGTGAGAAGTTTACAATCTAACAGCATTTCTCGAAAAATATCAATATAATTGCAATTTGTAACAAGAGTATAGACTTTACATATAAAAAAAATATATATATTCTCATTTTGCATTTACCCGCGGCAGAAATATTCAGCCAGTGGTCTCTATAATATGTCGCGCACTTTTAATAACTATATTTATATAATGTTTTATATGGACGGTTAATGCAGCAAAAAACGATGAGTAATGAGTTGTCACATTAATTGATTATAAAGACAAGGCACTCTGCTTTGAAGCATATCGTTCGTAAAAAATTATACTACAAACGGGATCGCAGACATTACATGTTTCCAATACATGCATCCCAAAATTGGCGATTTAAAGAGCTGATTAAACATTGTACAATTCCGTATGTCATATTCTCGAAATATTGATAAACGTCTGTGTGCAGGATTAAAAACTCTTCGATCTTCGTCCAGCAAACATTACTATTGCTTCGCAATATCGGTTCGAAGATCGACGATCTTCGAAATAGCAATATGAAGAACTTCAAATATTTACATCCCCAGATTGCCACCATATCTATAATATAACTATAATGTATTAGTATCAGAAAACAAAGCCAATTATAGCAAATAATAATTTGACAATAATTAATAATATTTGTTCACTCATCACATGCACCCAAGATAAGAGCACCAAATCCCTCGTACGAAAACGTGCAGCAAATCAACTCGCGTTAGAAAATGTCAAAATAACGAAATATCTTCGTATCAAGCGCTTTGAAATTTGTTTGGAATTTTTATGATCAATTTGTAACTTTCTGCGTGCACAAACCATGAAAAGATACAATTACAAGCTGGGAGCATAAATGTTGTACGATTTCTTGATATCATCATATGCAACAAAAATCGCGATCTCACAAGATCATCAAGTTCAACGAATATGAATACGGAATAAAAATTTTCGTTGCATATATAAAATATAATAATGTTTAACAAAGAAAGAAATAAAGGAGGAAATAAAGAACTAGATATTGACAATTACGTTTAACAGCTTGACAAAGCAAGTTCGTATATAGTCCTTCATTTCCTCCTTCTCTTTCTTTCCTTTCCTCAGACGGCATATAATGATATATAAACATCTTTCTATTTAGATTTTCATTCTCACAACAGAAATGCGATACCACGGTATATTACAAGGTTACATTGAATTTGTTTTTGTCTTTGATCCGATTGTTTTTATCACAAGGAAATAATATTTTTCCATTCAAAATTCCTCATAACATGTGCGAAATACTAGAATAATCTTTCGTTTGATAGGCGAATACTCTTAAGCTATCCAACGCCTCCTAAAGTATAGACTTATGTATATTTACTACAACATGTTTATGCTAATTGCACGCGCATATGAACACATATTTAAATTTCTTGGAGTTTTGGTGTTTTAGAGCGTATGGCATAGCTCAACGATGAAATCAATACGTATCGAGCAAAAAGTGCGGATTTAACACTCGATTCCATCGTTCCCAATTCTCGCTCGTTATGAGACATTTGAAATGAAAACAATATATCCCAACAATATCCTGATTATTATTGTGGTAGTGTGTCCCCATAAAAATCCAAATAGAAAGAAACAAAAAAAAAATAGGTGTTTAGGCTCGAAGTAGAGACTTCATCCTATCTTTAGAGTCTAGTACAGTTTAACCCACAGTAAAGAATTAGAAAGAAATAGAAATTGCATCATCGATTAAAGATATTAAAGAAAACAATGATGCAATTAATTGATCGTGGGTTAATATCTAGATTTGGATAAAGTTATCACTTCGAGAACCTGAATACCTATCCTTTTAAATAGGCCGACATCCGCCGCAGTATCACTTCTAATCCTATAGCCAAGTCAGCACGTTCTCCGGCTTGGTCGTATTAGGATTTATGAGTGACTGCACGTCGTCCAAAATATCGGTGCTGAACTCCTCGTTCAGCTGAAACAATAATAATTAGGGATACAAAAGACTGCATTCAATAAGTTTTAACTAGACTTGCAATAAGTATCGGCATGTCAAGTGACCTACCTGAAGCGACGGCAAGAGATCGTCTGTCGAATCACTCAAGGTCGACAGATCCGGCGTGTCCATCGGCGCACCCCCGTCTGAAAAAGAATTCATCGAATTCAAAGTATGATTAAACAAAATGTGATATTATGATAAATACGTACTTATGTATTTATGGCTTCGGTATAATCGTTTCGTAAGATCATTCAACGCACAGTGCCTTTCTGCAATCGGAACAATCGCGCAAAACAATTATTCATAAATCGAAAACTGATTTAATGGCACAGCAAAGCAAGCGAATAACATTCTCTTTAGCCTAGAGTTTCATAAGCGTGATGATGGTTGATTTTAAAAATGTTGCGTAAAAAGGCTTTATATTCCGAAAGAGCCGAAAATTTCAAATGGTCCGCTCTTACCGCTCGTGCCATCCATGTTTTCGTCTATGTTGAGGAAGTCATCGGAGGTCTGAGGCAGAGAATATGCAGAGCCGAGTCCCAGGCCACTATCGGCGCTTTCCTGGCGCGCGTGTTGCTCGTTAATGCCCGACAGGAACGGATCCATGGCAGCGTCTTGCGGTGTGGTGCTCTGCCGCAGCATCATCTCTTGCTGCAACGACGGAAAAGACACACGCGTGAGATATCGAGAAAAATTACAAATGTAATCAAGATCAACGAGCGTATGAGTTACAATACTAACCTGACATCGCATGATCTCCTGCTGCCGCTGCTTCAGACGTTCACGTTCCATCTGCAACGACGCAAGACGAATCTTCTGCTGGCAGGCCTGCAGACTCTGGTTGTTTTGGATGCCGCCGGTGGGTGCCTGAATCCAATTCTGCGGTAGCATCGCGCCAGATGCCGGAGTTCTTTGGAGATGTGATGCTAAAGCAACGATATCTTATACGATATACGATAAGAAATGAGGATTATTCAACGATCGAGAAGTGATTGATAAGAGTAATTAAAATTTTGGCAAGTCGGGGAAAAGTCGTTTCCTCGCCAAGTGAAACAAATCTTTCAACCTGCGCTAACTCCCGTAAAATTGTCGAGCTTTAATAGCATCTAGAGCCACGACCTTTCCGATTTCTATTTGGAAACTCCGGAATTTTATACGTTCAGAATTTAATTACGTTTAACGGACCCCGCACTTTTTCTACGTAAAATAGGTCTCAACCGATTTTCTTCACCGTATACAATTAGACGTATTATTAGGTAGGTCAACCACAAAAGATTTTTTTTAATCACTTTTTCGAGCTGTTGAAGCGATATACCTGATAATAATGCAGAGTTCGTATTAAACGATATTTTGAGATTTGCATTGGAAATCATTCTTGTAAAAAAGGAAAGAGATGTAACGATATCTATAATTATATATATTTTCAATTTTGAAAGGTTTCTCGATACTCTATTTGACCAAAAAACTCATATTCAAGAAGTGCTTCGATGACAAAATTGAAATCATATCGTTTTTCTATGTCAATCGTCATGGATTAATTATATATCGCCATACAAAATATTACAATAGTTCGATTGTAATAAAATGTTACTCACACAGACTCAGTTAACCTTAGAAGGCAAAACTGAATTTGCTGAGCTTCAAAGGCAAAAGTGGGGTGGTACGCCACCCCAAACTTCTCGGATGTCTCAATCCTTTCTATCAACAGTAAATTAATTGTTAAATAGTGCATTTTCTTCGTTTTTTAATGAGGAAAATGATGATAATATATAACATGTTGTTTATTGTCAGAGAAATATTGAAAATTCCATTTAAAGCAAAAAAAACACGAAAAATGTGCAAAAATGACTTTTTTACAAAAATGACTCTAATTTCTTAGCAAATGAAGCAATGTTAAAAATTTAAACGCCATTTTAAAGGGAAATAAATGCACTTTAAAACCATATAGGGCATTTTAACGTTCTTTTGAAAAAGTATATTTATTTGAAGAAATAAATGTCGCAAATTTTCAAAAAGTGATAAATGGGAAAAATCAATAAAAAAAGTAGTGACATTTACATTTCAATCGCAATTTATATAGAACTTTTTGCGCTCACAAATAATAAACAAAACAAAATCCGTTTCGTCTTCCGAAACATCATCTGCTTTCGTTGGCTGAGTATCTTGAATACTTTGCATTATAGTAGTAACACTACGCGTCTGGTACCGCGAGGACATCTTATTCTCTAAATTGGAATCATACGAAAAAAATTTTTTTCTCACTCAAAACCTTTAACGTATAAGCAAATCCCTTCATTTTACTCACTTTTACATAAAAAAATTTACTTACCAATACAATTTCCAACCTAAAAAGCAAAACTGGGGTGACGCGTCACCCCACGCTAACTTCTCTCTTGTACTGCTTCTCACCTACCCAGTAAGCAAACTGTCTGCAGTATGCCAACAGATTCGATCAGAAAAATGCAACAGATCCGGTATCATCTATGTCTACATTAAGCTCGTGTTTTGCCGGCAGGTCTTGCTGATAAAATCTAACAGCAGATTTGCAGCAAAAATCGAACAGAATCTGTCGAACGCAGATTTTGTTGTATTTCTGCTGCCAATCTGAGTCAAATTGTGTAACAAGTATGTCAAGATCTGCTTGATTTCTCCTATCAATCTGCTATCATATTTTATTAAACAAATTTTGTTATATTTCTGCTATCATTCTACCAGCGACATTGTATATGTCAAGTCCTGTGTCAAATCTGTAGTCTTTTTGTCGTCAAAATTTGTAGCAGCAAAATTTGTAACTTTGCAAAATCTGTTGTCGACAGACTTGGCTAACTGGGTACGGGACACTTTACGTTCTGGCTGACGCAGGTCAACTGCCAGAGAGTTAAACTGAATTATGGTATGGGTCCGGACCTGAAAATGTACCTGGCTTCTTCAGGAGCGTTGAATTTCGTTTGGGGTGACAAGGAATCCCACATTTGCCTTCTAGACAAATTAATTCTCCAATCCGTAGGATAAGGATGATTGTTCTCTCGCTGGACGAAGTATAGTATATATTGTGCATATCTTTATATAGAACTTTATACAGCAGTACTTCTCGAATATGAGATTTTGGTCAAATAGAGTAACGAGAAACTCCTTCCAAAATCGAGAATATATATAATTCTACACATCGTTACATCTCTTTCTTTTTTTACAAGAATGATTTTCAATGCAAATCTCAAAATATCGTATAATACGGACTCTGCATCATTATCAGGTATATCACTTCAACAGCTCAAAAAAGTGATTTTTTTGAAAAAAAATTTTTTGTGATTAATCTACCTAATGATGTGTGTGTGTGTGTGTGCGTGCGTGCGTGCGTGCGTGTGTGTGTGCGTGTGTGTGCGTATGTATGTGTGTGTGTGTGTGCGCGTGTGTGTGTGTGTGTGTGTGTGTATAATTGTATACGGAATTTGAAGAAAATCGGTCGAGACCTATTTTACATAGAAAAAGTGCGGGTCCTTTGGATATTCATTAAAATAAACCAGAGAGATGAGGAAAAACTGAATTTCTAGTCTCCGAATAAAAGCCGGGAGGGTGGCAACCCCCATAATACCTCAGCGATAATGAAACTCGGAAGATGTAAAGCGGAAGCAAAAATTTGAAGTAAATCAATAATTAAACAATGAGTATCGAGAGCTTCTTTAATTCTTAGATAAATATTTATATTCGGGCTGGGATCTCCATTGTTATCTATATCTCGTCCACCCTGCCCCAATTTTAGTCTGTGTTTTCTCCCCTAGGACTTAGGAAAAATAGGAATTCAATTCAATACTTACGAATTCGCGGATCGAACCAGGAGGTGGTGCGAGTCTGATGATTGATAAAATAGATCTCGCCCTCGGCTGTGCGCGCCTGTTCCCATCCATCGGGCAACGGACCGAGTGGGTTGGACTTGCTGCTCTCGACTGCCGCGGCTACCGCGGCCACACTCGCGGCTGCGGCCGTTTTCCGCGGATCCTCCCATGTCGTGGTGCGTGTCAGGTGGCTGCAAAAAGAAGTACTGATGTCAGCAGGACGCAAAAGGACAGGAGTCTAAAACCTTAAGGGAAATTTCATGGAGAGAGCAAAAATCTCAATCCTTGTGACCTAATCTCGATGGAGCAACAAGGATTTAGATTTCAAATGGGACTCTAAGATTTTAAAAATAAGGAAAAAACATGTTGTTAAGACTGCGTTCGGAAACGTCACCCAAGGCCTCTCATGTGTCATGTTATCTTTGTTTAACATTCGGTGAACAACAAGGATAAAATGCTACATGGGGGCACTAGGGTGAGGTTTCCGAACGCAGCCTAATGCCCGTATCAGACTATGGATTGGGATTGGGATTGGATTGGAATTTGACCAATCAAAGCTAAGTTCACTGAACTTGTTATTGGTTTTTTTCTTCCGATTGGTCAAATTCCAATCCAATCCCAATCCATAGTCTGATACGGGCTTTAGAGGATCCTATAGTGAAAACCGAACTCCGACGCGAGAGCCGACTTTACCGACCGATTTACAATACATACGATTTACGAAACATCGATACATCACTACATACTACTACATCAATATTGCACGCATACGTACGCACAAATTTTCATTTTAAATAATCTTTCATATTAGGCTTTCAATCTTAGTTCCAATTGCACGATATTATTCTTACATGTTGTCCCTACCGCGCACTGGTCTCATTTTGTATATATATTTATTATAGAATTTTCGTATCAAGCAAATTTGTCGTAAACCTAATAAAAAATAAGTAAAATTTTTTATTTTTTCTTTGTTTTTGATATCAAGTCGATAGCGCGCTGTAGATTTTCGTGCGTACTTTAATTCTGTATAAAAGTTTTGCATTTCTATAAAGCTAATTAAAAGATTACTTTAATTAAAAAATGTAAGTAAAACAGATGGCGCTACGATCCCCTTAAGAGCCAACGCAGTAGTTGTTGCGCAAATAATATATTAGTTAACAAAGATTGTACAGACGTTTCGATCCGAGTTTGAATCCTCTTCAGTGTATAAATCAAGAGATGGTTATAATTAGAGGTGTGCGAATCAAGTATTTGCAAGTCGAATCGAATCGA
>NJRP01000243.1:206251-223238 GCA_003063835.1 Aphaenogaster floridana
AAAGAATTATTGCCGTGGATACTCTAAAATAGAATATCCCCAATATCCTCATTTTTCTCATGTTCAACGTCTGATAACTCGAAAAGTAAATGGTTTTTAAATTTGGTACCCATTAACACTTTTGATCAGGAGATTATGAAGTACAACATACTACAGTTTCAACCAATTTGACCGGGATCCATTTTCCCTATGGCTGGGCCCGGGGTCCTTTATTTAAAATACTTTTATTATATATTTTAATTTTATTAAAATATATATAAATATACCCCGAGATATATACATATATGTCTTTTCTGCTTTCGAATTTGCGTCTTAAATGTTGCAAACATATTTGTAAAAATATAGTGTTTACAGCCGAAGAGGTAGGAATGTTTTTGTCCGTTCTTCCATACGCCGAGCAAATTTCACGCAACGGCGCGTTGCTAACGTCGCCTTGAACTTTCGATACGTTCGCCCTGTACTCTCGGCGATCTGTCCTCGTATCTGGCATTCGCATTTGTCGTCTAAGCTCTCTCGCGTACAGGTGTGTCGGGGTCTTTAGCCTCGGTGCAGTGCGGCGCGGCACGGTGCGGCGCAGCGCGACGAGGTCGTCTTTGCCAATGATGGCGCGTCACGATGCCATCAACGGTAGATTTTGCTCGAAAACTCTACTGTCATTCAAATATCTTCGTCGAAAAAACATCATCTTCAAACTAATCGACAAATTCGTATAGGAGTTCGGTGAAGATATTATGTAATAATATAATTTGCATCTTGTATCTATTTCTTCCAGACGCGTAGTCAGAATTTTATTTCGAGGGGGGGGGGTTTAAAAAATAAAATCACAGAACAACTCATAACTTTTTTAATTAAATAAGATAACAATATTAAACTAGAAGCACGCGTCTAGATTTTTTAGATAATCTGTCGAGTACCTCCTCTATGTTAATCGAAGAAGTCAAATTTTTGTGAATGTACATTTGTGTCAAACCATTAAGCCTTACTTCACTTATTGTATTAAGATAGGTTTTAAAAATTCTTAATTTCCATTAATAATAACCATTAATAAAAACCATTTTCATTTCTCTCTCAACTTTCAACCTTTTATTTTCATATTTTCCTATTTGGTTTCAAAATTTCGGGGGGAATTTATCCCCCTAATCCCTCCTCCTGGCTACGCCACTGATTTCTTCTTCCTTATTTCGACATTTCGCTGTGTTTTGATACGGCATTGTTAATATATCATTTATCGTATTTCTTTTTGCAACGCGTTTTCATGCTGGGACTTCATACCATCGCATCCTCGAATCATGAACAAAAGTTCGGATCCACAGAAGATAACAAAATGTATGTCCAGACCGGTCGACTCGACCTTGCAACAGGTCCGATGTCGCGTACTACTTTCACCAGACAACATTCGGAAATATCCGGTAATCGAGTGTCTCTCGAAATTGATTTATGACGACAAACACGTCAGTTATTCGCAAACCCCAGCAAATTTTCCATTTTCACAAGGTCGAAAAATTGGCTCCAGATTAAACGGCACTATTTAAAAGGGATCCCGCTTTTAGTGTTGGTTTAGACAATATTAGCTTAAAAGCTAATATTGGGGTAAACCCCTCAACGGTTCGCATGCATAAGATACGTGCAGAAACCTAATGGCTTTTCTTAATCTCGGTTCGTTATTTTCCGAGCTCTCTTGAACAATCGACCGAGGTATTGCGTATTCTACTCCGATAAGACGTGACTCGTCCGTAACTGCTTCGTAAATCGGCGCGAACGTCGGAAACCTTGAACGAACGCTCGCGTCTCCTGCCTGACGAAAGACGAGCATCGCGATAAGAACGCGCTCAAGTGCTAACCAAGAGCCATTGTCTCACCTATGCCCAATAAAACGATCGAGAAGGAAACCTCTGATTTCGCGATGTGTAAATACAATTGCTCGAGATATAAAAGACATGTATTTTTTTATAAGAAAGAGACTTGATTCCAATTCTTAAAAGTAAATTCAATCGAATATTTTAATCGTCGAAGCTGTAAGACATGTGAAAAGATGCGCATTTAATTATGACGTGTTAAAATTGCCTTACAAGCAATTGCTATCATGCGTTTAAATTCCCCAATACTTAGGTCATATTAAAAAAGAATATATTCGTACACCAATCGGAATGTTTAAGGTCCGCTTTCACTAATTTCGTCGTAGTTAAATCCATTATCTACCGTAGACGCTATTGAGATTCGAATATTATATACAGAGAAAATTTAGATAATTAAGGACATAGAGATAATTTACGTTAATGAACCCAGTAAAAATCATTTTCAATAATTATCAATAGATTTCAATTTATTCCGTAGGAAGGAAAGGTGTGTCATTTTCACACACGTACGAAGTTGTGCAGCTGCGTTATTATTTTTCCATTTAACGCACGACACGAGCGCACACATTTCACCCAAAAATAATGTTTTCGAACATCCTCGAATGTGTCGACAGATGCGTCGAATATTTTCTTTTCTCTGGTACGATACGAATTTTTATTCGCTTAATTTATATGTGTTTTCCTTTCGCAGCTATACGGCGCATTTCCGAATTTAAGAATAGATTTCTTCGTAGCGCCACTGCAAATCGATCGACCGATACGAAAAGGCACAGTACTATGCGATTTTCGCGAAGTGTTTGTCGCGGCAGCCTGAAAATTGGGGGGAATACCCAGAAGTCGAATTGTTTGTCTGGACGCAGACGTGTAGGTAATAGAAAAGAAAGAAGGATGTTTTTTTCGCGCGTTCGGAACAAATATGACACTTCGATGGAGCATCGAGTTTTTATAAAGCGGTCGGATACCTTCTCTTTTTCGTGACTTCAAAAATGGAGTAAACAAAAGGTTTAAAATATACGCAAATCGCGTGGTACTTTCTCTAACAAGGATGCGGAGTAAGCACGATATTAATGCGCAGCGGTGACGACATGCGATCCGAAGTCATCCAACAAGCGCTCGGCACATTCGCGGCTGAAATCACGTTTCAATTACGCAAATTAGATTCTAATAAGCCTCAGCGCTGGACAAGATCCAAAAGCTTGGAACGGTCGACGGTAATTGGACAAACGTGTGTGGAAAGGAAGAATGAAGAAGAGCGAGCGGGTTAGTGAGTAAGTCTTCACGGAAAAGTTCTCGGCGCGGAAAAAACTAGTACACGAAAAAAAAAGTTCACTACCATAGCTAATCATGATTTGTGAAACTGTGTTTGCTGTCGTGATTATAAATTTCTAAACTGCAGCAAAAATTTTGCTGTAGTTTAGAAATTTATAATCACGACAGCAATAAAATAGGTATCACAGCTAAGATTTTGCTGTCCATATATTACGACTGCAATTTAGTTACCCCACGCAGTTTTTAGTTACGGCAATTACTTTTTTTTCCGTGTATAACATTACCTTTAGAAATAAAAAACATGTAATATCCCTGTTAAACAAAATCGATAGAAAACGATAGGGACCCATACGATCTACCAAAAATCTTAACGTTTCCTAACTGTAACTATCGTTTCACTTTTTATATTCCGAATGAAATGTTATCGTTTCCTATCATTATCTGATGAAAACGGATTCAATCGTTGGAATACGATAGAATTCTAATATTAACTTATTGTTTTTTACCGCTTGGATGAAATTTATTGTAAATAAATGATTAAAACTTTATCGTAATCAATTGTGTATTCACGCTGTTAATTCCCGATTCATAACTACGATTAAAAACGATTAAATATTTCCTATCGTTTTCTACCGATTTTTTAAAACAGGGATAGCTCTCGTTAAGTGACATAGAAGTAAAGCCAAACGGGGAAAATAAGCCTTTTAACGATTTAATTATATTTTTATAATTTTGTTATATTTTGAAATAATGATTAAATGTTTCCTAAATAGACGAGACCGAAGAAATATTTGTGTCTCTCAGTGATTTTACAATGATATCGCGATTGTGGGAATAGATGCATTTGTTGCAGAAATATGAATATGAGCATGCAGATTTTTACCTAATTTATGTCGTTTACGGTGAGTTATCTTTCTGTTCGCATCGTTTCTTTTTTCGGTCTATACTCGCGAACGACGCGAAATATAAAAGCGAATAGCTAAAATGTCAAGTAAAAAAAAAAATAGCGAAAAACTTATATACCGAAACAAAATAAGAAAAAAGAAGAGAGAGAAAGGAAAAAGGAAAAGGCGTAAATAGGAAAAAAGGAGGCAAACTCGCAAGAATTTTCCGCACAAGAATATGCAACGAAATATAACGAAGACTTCGAAATATACTATACATATATGTATGTAATAACCGAACAGTATCGTGTCGTTCGGTTTGGTTATTCGATAGATATTATTGCATTGTTGGAGAGAACGAAAAGAGACGGTCTTCCCGCGGTGGTCATTACCGCGTAATGCAGCGAGCGTGCAGTTCGCTTCGCTGCACCTTGCATCGCGCTTTACCGACGACCTCACGCTCGCTGCGCCTCGTATTACGCCTACCGAAAAAAAAAACGAGCTCTACACTCCGCTTCCGCAAAATTCGCCGACGTTCCGTAGAAAACTGGAGTGCGCGGTTGACTCGAAAAACTGAACTTTAAAGGAAGAGAAAAGAAAAAAGTGATCGCGCTCATGCGCCTTTCAGTACATTTTTAGATTCGTTGCTGCGAAGATAGCACAAGGAAACGACGCATGATTGAATATGAAAAGAATAATTTATTTTGACGTATATTACAAAAAGATGTGCACGGCTTCTCGCTTCTGACATCATAATTTAATGTGGCTGCAGCGTGAAAAGCCTCAGTGTGCCTCCCGATAAGAGCAAAAATGAATATATACACGGCGATGATTGCCGATAGCGAAATAAATAATTAATCGTCGGCCATTAAAGTGCGATAAGCCACTTCCTTCCTTTCGTGTGCCTTTGTGTTCTACTTCCCGTATTGAGAATGAACGCGGGAACAGGAGAGGAGGGTACTTTCAATTCGCGCATAAATTCGCGTGTAAATTAGTGCAGGAAAAACCGATGGCGTAACACGCGGTAGAGCTCCGACGTAATGCACACCAAAGAACCTTCTTATTTCCTCTATGCAAATTATTTGTTTTCTAATAATCCGTGTTCTAATAAACCGTTTTCTAATCATTTGTTTTCTAATAATAACCTACGCGGCTATGTTTTTACGAATTCATTAATTTACAAACATATACTTTTGCTAAACGAAAATTGACCGTTTTTCAATTTTTTCCCGAAATTATTAAAGAATGTAATCATTCTGTAATACTATTACCTAATGTATTTAAATGTATGTATACCTAATGTATTTAAAAGTATTAAAGAATGTGTAATCATTCTTTAATACTATTACCTAATGTATATAAAAACGACGAGTGTCTTCGTAAAAGTATTCACTACGCATTCAGGTCATTTAATCGTTTTCTGTTGACCTTCTATGCGATAGTATATCAGCAAATTTTGATTTAAAAAAGATACACGCAAAAAAGCGCGTAATTAGAGCACAATTAGTCCATTAGCTTCCATGGGCGCCCTTACAACTTTTTTCAAGGGGGGCAGAATGTAAATACACTTAGGGGTACTATTTTTGTAAGGCTCTGCCAAATAAACGTTATTTAATATTTTCAAACATTTAAAAAAAAAATATTTATGTAGATTTTTATTTTTAATTGTATAAATTTCAAAGAAAAATTATCTAGTTGTCAATCATAAAATCATTCTAAATTGAAAAAATTAAAATCCAAGAGGGCATATGTCCCCCCTGGCGCTCATGTTAGCTTCGCTTTTCCCTAAATTGCCTCGTATCTCAACCACAGACTTCTATATACTAACTAGACTGCTCAGTTCAGTTATTTTGCATATGATAGAAAGAGACAGAAGCGCACCCGGCTGCCATTACTAGTTCCGATATATGCATATGTGTATACACTGTCTGTGTATCACGTGAACTGAGTGTATCATGTGAATATATTGTCCGTGTGATTTATACATGCACTAGTATAATCGGAACTACAAATGGCTACCCACATTTTTAGCATCAAAAATGGCAACGGAGTAAGCAGTCTAGTTAGTATATAGAAGTCTGTGGTCTCAACGATAAGTTGTCTGTTGTCAATAACAGACAACATGACATGACATGACATTCATGACATGACATTTTTTTTGTCATGACATTCTCAATGATGTTCATGACGTTATTCATATCAAAATGTCTTTCCCTAAACTTAACGAGACTAACTTTGAACCAACTAGCAGAACTCACGAGAAAAGCAAATAAAAGGGGATGAGAAGACCAAAATTAAAAATAACGTCTTGCAAAAAGATCAAAGTCGCATACGCCGCTTTATATCATCAAATCGCTCCGCTACAACGAAGGTCTACGTCTCCCTTTTTCTTCTCTCTTTGTGAAGGAAACTACATTAGCTTGCAGTCGCTCACAAATGTCGAAACGTTTTCTTTGTAAGAAGCACGTCCTTTTTCGATTTTTCAATATCAGGTAGAAACGAAATGAATTCGCAGATGAAACAGAAATGGGTCAGGTAAAATTTCTAAATGTGTAGGTGAGGTCAGGGTAAAAAAGAGCTTCTTGGTGGTCTTCTGGACATGTTTCTACAAGAAACAAGAAAAGAAGAATAGCATACAGGTATACTTTCAAATGGTTTCGCGAAAGAGCTGATAGTTTAAGATAAATTTATATAAAAATCCAAACTTTGTGAAAGTTGAAAGATTAATGAAGGTATTTCTCCCAAGTTTTATCTTAAATTATCAGTTAAACTAATGACTCAACAACAATCACATACATGTAATATGTTCCAGAATCCCTCGCAATCTAAACTTTAATGATACATTTTCTGATAAACTTAAAATCAATTTTCTTTTCTCAATCAAAAGAGCCAAGATATCCAGAGAAAAAGTAATCTTACAATTATAATACAAAATATTAAGCAAAGAATTCACGAATATGCGAAGATCGTACAATTTATTCCTTTACTTAACCCCTTGAATGTGCATGATGTTTCTAGATATCATGAACAAAATGGGCTCTGAGTGTAGATGACGTCTATAGACACTATGGAGTTAAATGGCGTTTTTAAAAATAAATATTAAAATAGTTCAAGTAATAGGGGTTTTTAAGGTCGAAGATTTCGAATTTCTAATTGGAATTACGCAAAATCGATGTCAGAATTACAAATTTTCAAATAACGTTTTAAATCAAAGAATTTCAAAATTTACTAATGCAAATTCAAAATGGCGGCTTTAAAAATCAAAATTTTCAAGTATTTTATGAAATAAATGTGATGAATTTTTTTAAATAGCTATATAAGGGGATACGTAGGTTCGAAATTGAGATTTTTAAATTTGCTTTTGAAATTGCAATATAGCGGACTTATATTTTTAAAAACTGATTTTAAATAATTATTACCCTTTTTGTGGCGTAAATTATAAATTCTTTTTACATAACCAGTACATAGGTTTTAAACATTTTTTTAAATAAAATAAATTTGATATATAACATTTTTGACATAACATGATATATAACATATTGACATATTATTCTGAGACTCTAAAACCTATGTTTTACACCAAAAAAATAAAACACAATCTATTTTATTATAAATTTTACAAAATTTCTTGTATTTAAAATGTTATTTGAAAATTTGTAATTCTGGCATCGAATTCTGGTACTAATCAACGACTTCAAAAACCATAAAAATGCACAAAAAAAATTAATATACGCTAATTCATTAAGAATTTTGTAAAATTTTCCGCCATCTTTGAATTTATCATGTTAACATTAAGTTCATATTTAGCAACCTCGGAAACATTATTAAACAAAGATGTATGAAATAAAATTAATACAATCTATTTTATTACAAATGTGATAAATTTTTTAAGTCGACCTAACTGGCAAGAGATGGTATTCTATTAATTACCACGTATCAACCATACGGATTGTGGTCCTCTACGTGTAATAAATTTAATATTAATAAATGCTAAAGATCTATTAGATTCTCCCCCCTCCCCCCAACACCCTCCCATCACAAAAACTGTTAGAAAATTTATTGCGAAAAATATTACCTCAGCCAGGATTTGAACCTGGACCTCCCTGTACTCCGTTTCGTACTATTTTATTACAATCTATTTTGAAATTTGAAATTCTGACATCAAATTCGTATATATTCAGTGACTTCAAAACCCTTATACAGGGTGTCCCAGGATATACCCAACAAACTGAGAGAGTATATACTACAAGTGGAAATAAGAAAAAAATGTTATATAAAGTTTGTCTAGAAATGCTTTATTACAAAGTTATAAACAAATATTGAAACGGAACATGGTAACAACGGATTTTCCATTGTGTAGAATATATAATAAATGAAACGATTTAGAGTAACACATTTCAAAATGTCGTCCTTGCGTGATAATACATAAGCTTGATATCGATGTAATACGGAATTACAGTACGAATTTCCTGAGAATTTTGTTGCATCTCAGTAACTGAGTTGTTAGTTCGTTGTATTAAATCTTCACGCGAAATCACTTCTGTACTGTAAACCTTATTTTTTAAGGTTCCTCATAAATAAAAATCCAGAGGCGTTAAATCTGACGATCTCGAAGGCCAAAGGACCGGCCCATGTTCCGTTTCAATATTTGTTTATAACTTTGTAATAAAGCATTTCTAGCTAAACTTCATATAACATTTTTTTCTTATTTCCATTTGTAGAATATGCTCCCGCAGTTTGTTGGGTTAATCCTGGGACACCCTGTATATAAATTATCATCTAAATCAATACATGGAAATACCCTGCACATTCTAGGCCCACTTTTGCATTTTGAAATTCCAGGGGTTAATGCAACTTTTTTCGTATATAGTATTTTTAAGATAAAAAACGTAATTGTAATAATAAAGAAAAAAATATGTAAATGCAGAATCTATGCAAATCTTAAAAATCTAAATGTAAAAATATAAACGTTTCATTATTTAAATCTTTATTTAAAAATATAATGTAATAGCCGACAGAAAACGACATATCTAGACAATCAAAAACAGAAACGTGTTCCATAGAGGTATTTCGCCAATTTCAGAGATAAAGGTGATGCCTGTGAAGATAATTTCTAGATTTAAAACAGCGTGTTCAACCTTCAACTACATAGTCTGTGTTGGCAAGGGAGAGGGGATTATTGGAATAGGGAAGGGACAAGAAGCGAGGTACGACGGAGTTTCCCACGACAGGTGACACGTGAGGACCCGGCAGTCACGGCAGTGCAGGTGGATCAGGTTGGGAAGCGGAGATGCGTGGTGGGAGGCCCAGGCATACCACCAGAGGCATCCGAGAGCCGCGAGAGACTATACCTCAGAGGCGAACCTAAAGGGTCTCCTTCTCGGGCCCTGTCCTATAGCGTTTGGAAACCACGATCGCTTGATTATCGCGTTACGAGAGACGTGATACAGGCAGTCCCGCAATTCGCAATGTTAGATAATCAATGGCAGATATTCTGATGAATTCACTTTTCCTTAAGGAAAAGAATATCGAGGCAATAGTTTCCCAAATAGAAGCGAAATGCTTGTAAAGGGACTGTTTGTAAGGCTCAGAATAAGTATAGAATTTTTATTTTTCAGTTAGTATTTTAGATTAATTTAGCATTAAAAGAGTTTTAGCTGAAAGATTTTATTAAAAAGACTTATGGTATTGAAAAATATAAAGAATAAAGGTAACATTATGAATAAATAATGTTTTTTCGCTAAAAGGAAGTCGATTCGAAATTTTAATCAGAGAGCGAGAGAGAGAGAGCGTACTGTACTGTTCTTTATTTTATCACAAGTTACCTTTCTAAAAACTTTTTCTCATTCGTCTGTTCAATAGAGAATATAGGACAAATTGTAATGTATACCAAGCTGTTTACTTGTACCATTTTTTCTCCAAAATTCTTCAAATTCCTGCATTAATAATGACGTCGTCCATTTAACCGAATATGCTAATTAGCGCATTCACGTCGGCTATGTACACCGCATGACCGAGTGCCATGACGGCCGTGCTCGGTTCCGAGGGCAAGGGACGTTGGCAGCAACGAAGAGGGGCTTAACGGAGAGACCGAAGACGCGTCTTTCTTTCCCCTCCGCGCGTGAAGAGAAGCAGTGGGGGTCTCGGAAGAGCAACGAGCGAAGAGGAATGAAGAGAGAAGATGAGTAAGCCGGCACGACGAGACGATAAAGACGGCATCGAGGTACGTGAGATTTCGAAATAAAAGGTATTATTATCGGTGGCGATGAGTCGCAAAACAAACCGTCGTCTAATGGACCGTGACAATGCGCCCAACGTGAAATTTTCCTAATCTCAGGAGAACAAGAAAATTCTACCTGCGAGGGTAGAATTCTACTATAGACGGTATCCTTAAACCATCATCCCAAATTGGAGAATCTATTGTTAAATGATTAACCTGTGGATTTGAGGTACTCTGTGCGCTCTATAAATATGGATGGAAAACGCGTCGTAGAGCGTTTTCCATCCATACTTTTGTTCGACAGTAGATTACGTTGATAACAAATTCGGTTGAATGCATTGATTTTCTAAAAAATATGACTAAGAGAATACGTTCGAGGAGATAGACGCGAGATAAAAGGAAATTGTACCTTCGGAAAAGGGCTTTGTACACCGTTAATTCCTTTGGGTCCTTTTTAACTATTCTATAGGTCGCCACTGCTCCTACCCATGGGCGTCCGCAAGAGGGGGCATTGCCTCCCTCCTTGGAATCAGCAAAAAATTAAGCATTTGCTCTCCCTTTAAATAAAGGAAAGACAAAGTTGTGCTAACCTCGTCGATCTTTGCCCTGATCCATATATAGAATTTCAAAAGGTGTATAAATATTTTAAATTATAAGTATTCTAATTCTAGAAGTAATATTTTGAATCATGTCCCCCCCCTGGAAAAAATCCTGTGGACGCCCTTGCTCCTACCCAATATGTCGTCACTTAAACTAAAACATTGGTTGACATTTAACCATGTGTGTGTCAAAATGATCACACATTTGTCGTTAATTTAACTAAAACAAGGTGTCGAAATTAACAACATATTGAGTAGGAGCAGTGGCGACCTACAGTAATAGTTAAAAATGACCCAAAGGAATTAACGGTGTAGATCGTGTTTCTCCCCCCCCCCCCGCCCAATCGGCCCCCTCGAGTCGCGTAAGGAAAAAGCGGTGACACACGCGACGGCGAGGAGTGACTTACTTGAGGAAGTAGATCTGGCCCTCGGGGGTGCGCGCCTGCTCCCATCCGTGCGGCAGCGGGCCCAGGTCGTCGACCGTGCTGATGACGTCGTAGCTGCGCTGCTTCTGATGATGGTGGTGACGCGCGTGCGGCTGCGGCGCGTGTTGCGGCGCTTGCTGTGCCGACGCGTACGTCTGCTGGAGGGAGGCCGGGCTGCTGTGGGCGCGGGGATGCGAAACGGTGAGGCCGACCGCGGCGGCGACGGCGGCGGCCGCCGCGGCCGCACTCGCGGTGCCGTTCGCGCCGCCGCCACCGCCGGCGCCGCCGCCGCCGCCGCCGGTACCCGCGGCACCTGCGGCGTTACCGCCGCCGCCACCGCCGCCGCCACCACCGTTGCCGCCGCCGCCGCCGCCGGTCGCGGCTCCGTTAGGCGCGCCGCCGCCGTTCGGCGTCGCCGTCACCGCGACGCCGAACGCGGAATCCGCCGAGTTCTCGCGCGAGTGCGAGATCGAGGGGCTCTTGCTGCCGGTGGACGGCGGATTGAAGAAGGAATCCGGCAGATTGCGCATGCGCAGCGGCACCTGCAGCGGCCGCTTGGAGTCGGGCTTCAGGACGGTGTCGAAAAGGGCCTGGAGATCGGACTCGGAATTCTGGTCGACCCTGACGACGAGATTGCTCTTGGACAACTGGTCCACGTCTTGATTCAGCGCCATTTTGGATCACACGTTCGCTCGATCGCGCGCACTCGCTCTCTTCCCTGTTGCCTGTTGCTGCTCGTGTGTATCCCCGTCCTTCCTTTCCCCGTCCGTATCGGCGCGTCCTCGTCGCTCCTTCTCTGCGCCTATCCGCTTCTCCGCTTCCGCGCTCCGACTTCGCTCGCGGATTGCCCTTTCCACGGCGCGTACCTATATGCGTATCCGCATATACGCACGAGATGTAGCGGACCTCTCTCGTCCTCCGTCTACCTGTTTTTCTCTACGATCGTCCCATTTCCATGGGATGACCGTTCCCTCTTCTACCTGCACGTTTCACAACAGAATAGAACAATCGGGACAACGCCGTCGTTGCCGCCGTCGTCGCCGTCGCCGCCGCCGCCGCCACCGTTGCCGCCGCCGCCGCCGCCGCCACCGCCGCCGCAGCCGCCGCCGCCGCCGCCGCCGTTGGGCACCAGCAGCGTTCCCCGCGATACCGATGGGGATAGTCTCTCGCCGCCCTCCACCCCGCCGACTATCTCCACACTGCGCTCGATCGCTTCCCGATCTCCGTGTTACGGGTGGCCCACACCGTTTGAGACTGCGAGACTCGCTCTTCTCATCGATCCCACCTCTCCGTCGGAACGGCTCGCCCTACCTGCGTGGACTCGTGACGAGTGCGAGAGCACAGGAAACGAGACCTGACAAAAAAGAGTAAGAGAAACGGAGAGAGGGAGAGCGCTCTCTCGATCCTCCAGAGATCCCGCCTAGCGCTCAACTGGCAGCGCTCGCCTAGCAGTCGGACGATAACGCACGACGTTCTGCTCGATGTTGCACGCGAAAACGAGGAGGTGTCGTCTTCCAGGAAGTCGTCCCCCAGGAGATCCCGCGATGGTACGCGCGATGCACATTCGCAGAGGTGGACGGAAACGTAGTCACTCTCGTCGTCTCCGCGCTCCACCGTTCCTCGATACGTCACTGCGGTGTGTAACGACGACGACGGCGGCGACGACGACGGCGAGGAACATGATACGCGAAACGTTCGGGATCACGGCACCGCGGGAGCGGGACACGAGCGCGATCACGAGCGCGAGCGTTTCTGGCACCGCGGGAGCGCGACGGCCGGATGGCGAGGGTCGTCGGACATTTAAGAGAGAGCACTCTTCGAGGAAGTCGCAATCACGAGCGCGACACGACGCGACGCGGCACTGGGTGGCGCGGGGGGTAGCGGGAGGAGACGCGCGGCTTATTCTCCTCTCGTAGAGTCGCGACCCTCACCGACTCGACCTCACCGTCCCGGTCTCCGTGCGAGAACTGCTGCTCCGACGAACGGCTCCGATCCGATACCTCGTCGCTGCGCTTACGTTGACTCTGTCTGGCGGCGATCTGGCAACAACCTGCGCTCCGTACTAATGATGCCGCAGCTTTGGCAACTCCGCGCCCCGCTACGAGCCTCCGGACGGGAAAAAGCGGTATCTCTCTCTCTCTCTCTCTTTCTCTCTCTGTTTCCCTGTCGCTGCGCGGTGTCGGATCTCGCCTCGAAGCACTGTGAGCCAACCCAAGCCAAGGCGAGTGGCACTGGCGTCAGCCTGTTGCTCCTTCTTGGCGAGCCACTGACTCCGAAGTAGGCGCCGCTGGTGGGGGTGAGGCGTCCGACGGTGAGGGGATGTGACGCACCGACAACGACGGTGGCGAGAGGGGAAGGAGAATACGCCTAGGCGAATACTCAACGCGCGCATCAACGCGATCACGTTGCTTCCCCGTGAACAGTTTCCCCTAAGGGCAACTTTGATCAAATTTCGATTAACTTTTAATCGGCGATTCATGTTCTATTTCTACCAATGTAGATTAACTTTAATCTTGGTTTAACTTACTCTTTATCTTTTTCTAGGTTTAAGAATTAGAAAAAGAGATTAAGATTAAGTTAAACCGAGATTAAAGTTAAACTACACTGGTAGAAATGGACATCATTCGAGAGAGACCAGCAGAGTTGTTTAAAACAAAATTTTTAATTGTTTGTCTAATTTGTCCTTAATGTTGATCTTTTTGCTTCCTCATAGAGGAAGCTTTGTTTTTTCATATGTTAAACAGTAAAGCATTAATGATTCCATTCATGTTAACAATTTATATTATTATCTGATCACTGATTAAGTTTTTCGGAATTTAATCGAAGTCACTCTAAAAAAACTTTTAAGCTTATTTACCTACCCTACACCACATCACGCTTAACTTTGATTACATACCCCTTAACCGCTTTTATAGTACACAGATTTTAAAATATTTTAAGCAAAAAGTTCGCTATTCCGTCGAGAGGACCAACACGTCTTGTTACACTTTTGTTCTACGTCATTCTGCAGAAAAATATCAAACTGATTTTCTAACACAAAATTCTAGAAATTTCTAGACAGTTTTTGGCTAAACAGTTTCTAGACACTGAAGTATTTTTGTTTATTTTTTCATCCGAATATTCACACATTCTCGCTGCGTTTCGATAAAAATTAATTTGAAAGAGAAGACCAACACATCTTGTTACACTTTTGTTCTACGTCATTCTGCAGAAATATCAAACTGAATTTCTAACACAAAATTCTAGAAATTTCTAGACAATTTCTGATTAGCCAATGCAGTATTTTTCCATACGAATACACTAGCACTGTGTTTCAGAAAAAGCAACTTGAAACATATATGCGAAGAGTTGAACCAATTTTTGAAACACGGAAATAAATCGTTGATCACGATATCGACGCGATAATAACTATTATCTAATGACTATTATTCGTGACTACTTGCGATTAGGGTCCTATAATCAGAGAAGCGCAAGGTGCGGACAGTTTTTGATTGGCTCTCAGAGTCACGTGGTTTTTCCGCCATCTTGCAACCATTGCCAGCTGACACATCGCTCGCGGTTGCAGTCATGCAGTCGCTTAGTGCAATGTGCAGGTTGGCGTTATATGAAAAAGGACAGAAAAAGTAAGTTTAACTCTGAGGAAATTAGTTTTGAGCGTACGCACGATACGCCAGGTTGTATGTGCGTGCTGCGTGCTCCGCGCTTCGCGTGCTCCGACCACAATAAACATCTGTGGCTCCGCTCCGCCACTTCGACCTTATGCGTGGTGGGAGTATACTCCCACCACGATCACAGACTTCTATATAATACTACTAGATTGTTAACTTCTTATATATTGGTCATATATACGCGTCCCTCGAAAAAGTGCTGTACTGCGCATGCGCCAAATAAACTATACGAAGAATGTTGTTTACATTCACGTAGGCGTATGGTCGCATGCGTAAGATTTGAGGTGATAATTTGAGAGAAATTTAAATAAGTATGCATATAATATTAAAATTTATATTAAAATTTAAAAATATCCTTTTTATGTAAAGGATTAGGTATATGATTCCGTATTAGGTTATTTGGCGCATGCGCTCTAACCTATGTACAAGATTTGTACATAGGTCAGAGCGCATGCGCCAAAATAAGCTAACACGGAATGTATATAAAAATTGGGTACACTTCACTAGAGCTCTAGATTTACAAGAGTACCGCAAAAGTCGGACATTTTTGACCCAACTACAGGGTGCGAAATATGAACGAGACATAAACCGCTTTCCGTTATTCACTGTCAACGCTTTTTCCACAATTCTTTTAGGCTGCGGTCGACTTGATGCTACAAATTAGAGTCCTATATAAAGGGTGGATTCCGTAAAGCGCATATGCGCGCATTTTTCTATAGTATACGTAACGTTTACTATAGAAAAATGCGCGCATATGCGCTTTACGGAATTCACCCAAAGAGAGAAGCGACATTGGTGTCCAAATTTCTGATTGGTTGGCTATCCCCTCCTAAGTTAGCAGCCATATTGTGACCGCAGCTGACTGAACTGACACGTTAGGTTAAATCCAAGAAGCCGTATAAGAGAAAAGAATACGTCATTTACCTCTTTGCGTGACATTTTCAATTGTCACCATCAATTCTTACTCAATCACCCCATTTATTATCCACATATACACATATTATCCACCTATAACCTCACGCCGACGGAGTATGTTTATATTAAATGGAGTTTGAAGACATGGAGCGGTCCAAATATGGCGGTGCTGGAGATGATGGTGGGGATTCGAAGTCTGTGGTGGGAGTTCGATGTCGCTTCTCTCTTTATATAGGACTCTACTACAAATGCTTTGAAGCATTCTTTGATTGATCAATTAATAGAATTCTTTATTTTGATTAGTCGCTTCGAAGCATTTGTGGCATCAAGTGGACCGCAGTCACACAACTTGACATCAGACCACATTAGAGCTCTAGACCACATCAGACAGGTTATGTTATGCTGTCGTCTTTGTTATGTCGAGAAAGAAATAGAACGATGAGTTAAAAATGGCGGTCGAAAAGGGAGAGGGACCAATAGGAACACGCGGTTGTCGGCATTCGCAAGATCAAAGGTTTCGGGCTTATGCGGTACTCTTGTAAATCTAGAGCTCTACACTTCACAGGTAGGAGTTAACAGTCTAGTAGTATATATAGAAATCTGTGACCACGACCCTATGATTGGAAGATGGCGGCTGCCGAGAAGTAGTGGGGGAAGGCTGGCGCTTCTCTGATTATAGGACTCTACTTGCGATCATTCGAAATCTATCGAACTGCTATTCTCGAAATATCGAAACACTCGAACTAGCCGCAACGATTTTAACGAAAAATTTGTTCAGGTATTAGAAGTGGTCAAGGCAATGAATTAACTTCAATAATTCATCTATGTACTCATTTACGAATCGATATTGTAAAATATTCATTTGCATGTTTATATTCAAATAGTCACGATCAATGACATAAGAAGTGATTAAACGGAGGGCAACATATGCAGAGTGAAGGCAGCAACACATTATGTTGACATTACCCAATAGCAACATAACCGACGCGACTATCGACGCAACAGCCAATCGCGTTTTAGTGCTATGTAGAGTTCTATATAAGAGAGAAGCGACATAGGTAATCGATAGGTGCAATCATATATGTAATACTTGGGTGCAATATATTGCGATATATTGAAAAGCCGCCATTTTTATTCCTCTGTATGCAACA
>NJRP01000243.1:226841-251406 GCA_003063835.1 Aphaenogaster floridana
GGGGGTATGGCAGTGCTCCTTCCAGTATGGTTATAGTTCAATGAAGATATGCAATGCCGAATCTATGGCCGCGTTCAGCAGACACAACTGTTGAGTTCGTCTTATCAACCCTCTGCGTTGATTGGTTGGTTCTAAAAATAAGAGCCAATCACGTTCGATTGCTACTGAGCGGCTTGGTTTGCTGAACGCGACCTATGTCTCTACATATATCTATGATCTAACTGATAAATTCAAAAATCTCACGGCCGTATCGGCCCCACCAGGGGTTCGGGTGCCATAATAGAAAAGAAGAAGAAGAAGATAAATTCAAAATAATAAAGTTGAATCGTCGTACAGCATACTTTGGTACTTTGGTTCGATAGGGACGGAATCCATCAGAGAAGAAAAAGAGGAGCCTCGCAAAATGTCCGAGCTATCGGAATTGTACGGTGAGAGTGCGAATGATACGAAGATCGAGGAACATCTGGAGGAGAGTTCGATCAGTCAGGATGATTGTAAAAAGCTGAGGCAAGAAAACGAATGCTACCGCCAGGAGTTGTATATGCTGCGACTGAAGCTGGAAACTGGCGACGCGCTCAAAAGAGATCTTCAAGAGTCTAACGAGACTTTGGAGAAACAGCTCACTCAGTATGCAACAAAAGTAGAGGCAACACTTGCCCAGAGAGAAGAAAAGTAAGAATCATAGATTTCCTCTTAAAAATTAATTACATATACAGGGTATACAAAAAGTATGGAAATCCCTAAATATCTCGTAAACTACGCATTTTAGAAAAAAATGTTACAAGTAAAACTTACTCCGTTTCGAGGGGACATCTTATAATCGACACATATTTTTTCTAGGTGGAGGTGTTCCTGAGATTTTAAAGTGACCTTTGTTTTTTTAAATGGAATCATATGATTTTCTTTATATAATATAATTTCTCTAGTTATTTGGCATATAAAAGTATTAAGGTAAAGCTATCAAAAAATCAATAGTTTACGAGATATTTTATATTTTATTCTGGCATATCTTGACATGTAATAAAAAATATCTTGTAAACTATTCATTTTTTGATAACTGTATCTTAATACTTTTATATTTAATACTTTAGAATAGCAATGTTGAATCAATTGATGTGGGGAAAACACATGGTTGCTTTTCAAAAAAAAGTATGTAACTGCACATTACAAATTACATAATTTTTTTTAAGCAACTATGTGTTTTCTTCAAATCAACTGACTCATCCCACTATTCTACGCATAAAAGTATTAAGGTATGATTATCAAAAAACAAATGGTTTATAAGATATTTCATATTTCATGTCAAAATATACCACAATAAAATATTAAATATCTCGTAAACTATTGATTTTTTTATAGCTTTATCTTAATATTTTTATATAGCAGATAACTAGAGGAATTATATAAAGTAAATCATATGATTCTATTTAAAAAACAAAAGTCACCTTAAAATCTCTCCACTCGGCATATAATATTTCTGCATTACTGCAATCATGGTGTATTGCAGTAATGTTTCAGAAATATTACATGCCAAGTGGGTCAGGAACACCTACACCTAGAAAAAACATGTGTTCATCATAAGCCCTCGAAACAGAGTAAGTTTTACTTGAAACATTTTTTTCTAAAATGCATAGTTTCCAACATATTTTCATACTTTTTGTACACCCTGTATAAAGTGGATACAAGCAGTTGCTTCTAAAGTTTTTAATTTTGATGATTACGACTTGTTTTATATCAAGTCTTTATTAGTCGTTTAATTATTATTTAAAAACTGATAGTATATATATATTTTTAAATATATTAACGAAATAGGTTTAAATGCTGGTTACATCTTATTCTTTTTATTTTTTCAACTAAGATTTTTTACATATTTTATACATATTTTATATTAGCCCTATAATAATGAAATTATATGCTTTCATACATTAGGTACAGAGCTGAGAAAAAAGAATATGAAAGTCATATTGCAGATCTAGAAACAAGCAAAGTAAAAAATGAACAAGAAATTAAGGAGTTGCAGAAGGAGTTGAAAAAATATAAAGATCTTGTAAATGAACGACCATTTTATCTAACTTCCATGGAAGACACTTTAACACCATATAGAGAGAAAATTGAGGAACTAACTATGCTTCTTCAAAATGAAGGCGAGAAAGGGGAACATTTGGAAGAAAAACTTGCAAACATGGAGGCCCAGTATCAAGAGCTTAAAGATATTTTGAAAGTAAAACAACAAACTATAATTTGTGTTTATTGATTGTAATGTAAAGTTAATTGATAACAACTCGTAATAGATAACAAAGGAGCAATTGGTGGAGAAAAATGAAGCATTGGAAGACGCACGGGAATCTGCTAGAGAATTAGCCGCGAGTCTTAATGAATTACAGTCGTCAAAAATGACTCCTGCCAGTGATACGTGTAAAGGTAAAATGGTAACTTTGAAACATAATATTTAATTGTTTATAAATTTTTTCAGAATTGATATTGTTTCAGGAAATTCCTTATTTGCCGAGGTCGAAGATCGCCGACAAATGTTGTTGGACAAAATGAAGGCACTCTCGAATAAATATAATGAAGCAAAGCGAGCACTGAATACGAAAATGACCGAAGTCAAGTTGCTGAGAGCAGAGAAGATTGCCATGGCCAGGAAATGGGAAATTGATGCGATTGATACATTGCAAGAGAATGCAGATCTTCTGAATAACTATAAGAGTAGAATCTTTGATCTTGAGAATAAGCTAAAAGCTGAAATGAAAAGAAATGATCAAGTAGAAAAAATAGAATTTACAGATGACAGCCATAGGTAAGCTGAAAACGTTTCTATTTGATTAATCTGGATTGATGTATGGTATATGTAATAATAAAATATAAATTTAAGTTTCAATTACGCTCAGTCACTGTTAGCCGTGAAGGGAAAAGCGCTTAAGGAATTAAATGAAAAAATTGAGAAGCAAGCTATGCAGATGCTAGTGCAAGAAGAAGCAAACCACAATATCTCAATACAGCTTCGTTACTGGCGATCTAAAGCAATGTCTTTAGAGGCAAGTATTCATCTTTGCAGAAAAAAAGGAATTTTGCTATGTTAGATTTTTTTATATAAAATCTTTTCTGTATCTTCTAGGCTCAAATTCTAGCTATAAAAGCGCAATTGGAAACTGAACAGACAAATGATGATAATAAAACCCTCCTTGAAGCTATTGAGAATTGCAAAATTTCTAGTAATGTAAATTTTGAAAAGACCTGTGATGATTCAAAACTTTCATCTGATAAGCTCATGCTAGAAGATGATGTATGTCAAGGAAATTCAACACAGGCATCAAAAAAGCCAGTAATAGATTTCGCGAGTGAGCAGAAAAAATCAATTAAAAAATTTGTACATTTCGATACAGATACTAAAGACACAGAGAGTAAATCTTTGAAAAAACAAGCGAAACAACCCAACTATCCTATTATAAGTTATACTGCTGAAGATGATACGTTCTCCGTTTCATGATTATTCAATTTTATATATACATATCTGTACTTTAGAGGTAAAGAATCGTATATCCATTATTATAAATTAGAGAAAACAGAGTTTAAAGTTTTTTAAATAGGGAAAGTATATTTTTTTAGATATAAAATAAAAGCAATTTAATTTTTTGAATATTTATTAAAGCAATGAAACTACTACTAATTTTTTGAATATTTATTAAAGCAATGAAACTACTACTACTAATACTACTTTTTACCTATATAAAAATTTTCAGTACAACTTTTTCTAAGTGTTGTATTTTAGAAACTAATAATGAACATAACATCTTTTACTATATTGAAGTTTAAGTTCCTGGTATATTGGAAAAAGTATTAACTCAATTTTGACAAAAAGTAGACATATGGTCCTTTACCTCTGAGGCAGAGATATATAACTTTACTTTTTATTTAATTGATAATATTAGCTCTGTTCTTTTTTTTAGCTGAACTTGTATTTTTTCTCTTTTTCTCCACAATAGAGAAAAAAGGAAGAAAAATGAACGATGCAAGAAGTTCAACTAAAAAGAACAAACCTTTTGCATCTCATGTTAACATTTCATCGAATAACTTATTTGATATATTTATATGAAAAAATATTTAGTGAATAAATTGTAGATATATTTTTGAAATGTACATACATATAATTTAATAAAAAACGAACTATTTTCTACTTTTTAAAAATTGTGTCTTTTTCCTACATCACACAAATGAAGATCACTTTTCCACGAATTTTACTTCATCTCGCCAGAGGACTCGCCTGTCGACACAACGTCGATTCGCGTCTATGGGCCGGTATCACCATCTCCGATTACCGTGATCCTCCGATTAAACTCACTCTCCGTCTCTTTCTAACTGAACAATTAGAAAGAGACGAAGAGTGAGTTTAATCGGAGGATCAAGTTAATCGGAGATGGTGATACCGGCCCTATGAAGTCTATACACACTGGTCGCGTTCAGCAGACCAAGCCGCTCAGTAGCAATCGAACGTGATTGGCTCTTACTTTTAGAACCAACCAATCAACGCAAAGTGTTGATAAGACGAACTCAACAGTTGTGTCTGCTGAACGCGCCTACTGATACATATGTAGTTTTCTTTGCCGCGTTCAAACAAGGCTTATTGTTTGTTGCGTAGAATTGCTTTTTCTTGAATTAAATTCGATGACAGCGAGGGCTGTTAGGATCGTATCTTGCAAAAAAAGTACGACACTTAACAGCATTTGAATCGACATTCGATATCTCACGCTGACATCGCGAGATAAAGTGATACGACGCAAACTTTATTATGGTTGTTCGTAGCTTTGGTTAAGGCGTTTAAGACATAATTAAGGTGTTTGTAAAACTACTAAATGATGGAGCATTTGAAAAGAGCCATGACTGATGATGAGGAGCCAAAAGTTCTCGAACCAGTTTTAATAAAAACTGACACGAAGGATCGCATACGTATTGACAAAAACGAGGTAAGAAAACACATGGTCAATACTTGGAAAACTTCTGTGTGTATATTGAATGTAATGTGTGTAATAAATCATATATCTTTTAAACGCATATTTAAGATATCTTTACAACTTTGAAAGTTTGTTACCAAATCTGAATGTGTAAGATAACCTTTCTTTACAGTTTAAAATTGGACGTGCAAGAGACAATGATGAGATTATATTGGATGTCATGATATCTAGAAGACACTGTGTTTTTAGATGTGAAGGCCAAGACGAATGGACAATTAAGGATTTAAGCTCTACTGCAACATTCATTAACGATGTTGCCATTGGTCCTGGTGAAGTACGAAATGTGTATCCTGGTGATATTGTACAATTTAGTTCTAATGAAGCGTTTAAATATTTATTTACTTTTACTGAGAGAGAGCATTGTGTTAAAAAGCCACGTTTAGACGAAAAGATACTGGACACTGTTCTTGTCAAGCAGAGAACGTTTGCCGAAAGCCAAGAATGCCAGAGGAAAGAGCTCAAAAATAAGCTTGAAATAAAACAGAAAGAACAAATTGAATTAAAACAACAACTCGAAGATCTGTTGTCGCAACAAGCTGTAGCTAAAGATGATAAGGAGAATTTATTGAAACAAATTACACTATTAGAAGATAAGATAAAGGCATGTAATTCTCAAGAAGGACATTTGAATAACATGTACTCTCAATTATTGGAAAAGTTAGAAAATGAAAGGCTGCAGTTTGAAGTAAGGATAAACGAGGAGAAACAGAAATGGCAAGAAGCATTAGACATGAGTAAGCAAGAAAAAGAAATGTTGGAAATAAAAATGAAAGATCAAATGCAAAAATGGAGAGAAGAGCAACAAGTAGAATGGAAAAAGATGATGGAAAGTAAAGTAAAAGAAGAGAAAGACATTCAGGCCCAATTATTGAATGAGAAGAATATGCTAGAAGCGAAATTGAAAGAAACGGAGAAAGCCTTAAAGGAACAGGAAGCAAAAGCAGAGACTTCGCAGGCAATATTGAATGGTATGTTTTAATCAATTTTATACAAGTACAAAGCTTGTTCCACATTCACATAATGCTATTTTTTTAATAGTGTACTTTTTAATCAGAAGATTTCATCTTTGACTTAATCATTTGTTATGCACTACTGAATCATTGATCTTTTTTTCAGTAAATACATTGAATGAAACTGTTGCAAGTACATCGGATTGTATATTTTTAAACTTGGAGGGTGACCAATATGAGATTCCAGAATTTCAAATAATAGATACGATAGATCTGACTGAATTAAGTCAAAATATTCTAGAGACTAATATTACGGAAAATGTTCTTGGAAAAGTGAGCAACATTATGGATGAACAGTTAACGTGTGCCATATGCTCGGAATTATTTGTGAAAGCAGTGACATTAAATTGTGCGCATACGTTCTGTCACCACTGCATAAAATTGTGGAATAAGAAACGGAGAGACTGTCCTGTCTGTAGGAAGCCTGTAATATCTATGATTAGATCGTTAGTTTTAGATAATTTTATTGAGAGTATGATCGAGAACTTACCTACTGAGCTTAAAAACAAAAGGAAGGAAATTATACAAGAAAGAGAAGGTAAAAGATTCTTTTGATTATAGTAATATGCTTCATACATTAATATAGTATTCTCCAATTGATTCTATTTAATTTGTCTGATCTGTATACACTTTCTAATTCTGTTTCAGTGTCAGAAAAGAAGAACCGGTATTGAAGTACGAGTCGGATAAAACGAAAGAAAACGGGTACTAATATTTTACTTTATATGTTAATTATATTTTAAGAAGACTATTTGTTACTACCTAGTTAATCGACAATCTGTACACCGAGTATTGATGAAGTTTGGCTCTCTAAGTGCTCTCGATATCCCGAAAATTTATTTTATTTTTATAAAAAAAACCTTTGAAACGTTTTTTATTTCGCTGTTTTATTAATTTGCATTGTCATTATATAATAGCTACAAAATATGTTGTATGTAATTAATGAAATTTTGTATGTAATTAATGAATATTTTTATAAAACTTTCTATTTATCCTATGTTCTTATACTTTGTATAAGCATATAATAAAATGTATGTCTATATATTTCTTTTCCTAACGACAACCAAAGTGTTTGAAAAATATTTGTCGGAAATCTTGTCAAACTCTAAAATCCGTTTAGAATTACATAGTCGCATAATGCATGTGAAAAATCAATTAATTGAGCTTCTAATATATAAAGATACTATATTCTTCACTTAAATTCTAAGAATTTACTCTCATTTGCCTAATTTTTATACCTATATTTTAATTTCGAGAGTCCTTTTATATTTAATTTAAATTCTAAGAATTTTTAGAATCGAGATTCTGCAATTTTTACAGTTAGTGCCGCGCGCTTTTTATCTGATAATGGGCGAGTTTTTTAATTCATCGATTGATCAATCGCATTATGCGCTAATGCAGCTTTTACAGAGCAAAGTTGTCTTTGCGCATAATGCGATTGATCAATCGATGAATTAAAAAACTCGCCCTATATTCTCCTTTTCTCGATTTTTGAGAATTTGAATTTTTGCGGTTCGCATAATCCTTTGCTGCACAAATTCGTCGACGTAATTCACATTTTTTTGCAATATCAATATGTTCTGAAACTAAATGATACGTAAAAAATGTTACGTCTTTTCTGTAAGTTTGTTTAGTTGCTTCCATTGCACTTTGTTTATCTCATTCTTTTTCTCTTTTTTTTCCAAAGACCGAACATACATCTATTTCATTCTAAACGCAAAAGTGCAAGAAAGTGCAGCTAGAAGTGGCTAGAACGAGCAGATCTGTGATCAGCTGTTATGTGTAAAATGCGCTTGCTGAAACCGGCTAAGTATTGTAGTAACAGTCGATATGCAGAGTGCACGTCCTTTTATTATGTGTCTCCAAATATCCAGATGTATTAGTTCGTCTAGCATGTGCTCGAGTATCAGTAGAGAAGGTAGATTCATGAAAAAAATAATGCACGGAGGTCGTAAATTGAAAAGGTAAGATTGCTTGAGATAAACAAAAAAATGTACATTTAAGACTTCTGTTAAATTTAACTTTCTGTATTTTTACGTTACAGGAAATGGTACGACACAAGTACAGATTCAGGCAGTGTCGCAAGCATCAATCCAACCGATAAATCGCCTTCTATACTTACAAAGCGCAGGATGATTATTCGAGATAAACTTTTCATGGAGCATATAACAGACATGATGTCGATGGGAGAAGTATCTGACATTTTAAAAGAAAGCGTAGAGATTACTCATGTGAAAATAACTCTAGACTTTAAACATGTCAATGTATTTTGGATACCTAATAACGACGATGTCTTACTTGTCGATGAAGAAGCGTTGCAGAAGTGCGCCAAAATTCTTCGGCACGAGCTGTCGCAGCTTCGTGTGATAGGTGTAGTGCCGCCTATTCAGTTTGTTCAAAACAAACAGTATTCTATAGAGAAGGAAGTCGAGAGGAGATTAGCGACGATAGATTTCGAAGAGGATAGTGAAACCTTGTTGTGTTCCGAACAAGTGCAATTGGATACTTCCGATGTTAATAGTGCCGATCAGACTTTCCACAAAGAACTAGTTGCAAATCATGATTCTGAGACAGATGAATTTTGTATACAATTGCCAGTGATGAGACACGATATATTAGGACTGGATCATCACAAAATCATGTCCCAGGTAATCTATGTTATGTTCTTATTGATAAGAGATAAATATATGAAATATATGTTTAATTAATTCTTGCAGATTACCAGTGCAGTGTCCAAGTCGAAAAAGGCTGTGCAAAGGCGAATATTGGATGCAAATACTAATACAGATAAAAGCCTTCACCATCCAGTCTCAAAAGAAGTCGAGTTTCCTTCCCGGGAAGAGCAACGAAAAATGTTCTCTGATTTTCTAATCAAAAGACGAAGGGAAGAACAACGTAGATATAGTTTGAAACAATCAAATAAACAATCAAAGAAATTATTAAATAATTTTGAAGAAGAGATAGATGATGAAGAATCTGATTATGAAGATGATGACGATATTGATGACGAATACGTCGACGTTTTCGAGGATGAGACGCAAAAAAAATGATTTCAAAACGACTTGTTTCAGAACAATTTTTATTCAATATAAATATAATACTAATGCTTGACTTCCTGTACATGTATGTACAATAAATAATTTATTAGTAATAAATTGTATTGTACAATATACATAAAATCTTGCTATAGCTGTGAGATAATACAATTAATAACAATAACAAGAATGCTCACTCCTCACTAGACGCTACTATGGCCTGTGTTAGTAAGCTAAGTATAAAGCTAAGACTGTACATAATGTACAAACTTCCATTATGTAGTTACACCTTATACAAGCATTTGATCCCTTTCGACTTTTGTAAATTTCTCCTTACGGCGCGCTATATATTCTATATAATAAACTTTTAACTAATTGCATCTCTAATCGATAATTAAAAATGATATAAATCTTACTTATGGCAAGATCACACTATTTTTTTAATATTTTCCATGCATTTGCAGTAATACATTGTCAACATTTCCAAAATTGAAAACCTAGTAATATATTAACGATTTCGCAATATTTTACTATCTATAGTCAATTAATTAATCGTGACCAACATGTGTCAGTTTACGCTCTTTTACATTATTACATTTATAAATTACAAAGCTCATGTGCCACGACACAAACATACATTCGTAAATTTATCTCGCAGCATTCTTCATTGCATCACAATATACATATGCTTATTATATGTTTCTTTGTACCAGCTAGCAAAACTGGAATGTCCCTTTTCATAAGAATATTCCATGCTAGATTTTGATTAAACCTTCGATCCTGTCGATTCTGATGTATTTAGGTTTTTTTCCTCTGACCTTCGTTCTCCTGCTTCATTGGTTAAATTTACATCTATCTCTTGATTGTCTATGGGTTTAGAATAGGGACGTAAATTTGACGACGTTAAGTGAGGTATCGAGTCACTTAAGGCGCAAGCTTCTAGTACATATTTGTTGAAGGTTTCGCTTTTGTCCGCATAAACATGATGACCAGCTCCAGTAATTACCTGTATAACAATTTATCTTGTATAGACAGTTGCAAGTTGATCTGTTTTCTATATAGCGTCGTGATTTAATTATTTTCCTGAACATTAACGTACAACGAAGTATTTTACCTGAACATTAACGTACGACGAAGGCCGGAACTGTTTAATTGTTTCACCAGCTGAATTATCAACCCATGATCTACTGCCATAAAGCAATGTAATAGGTATATCTTCGCTTAACTTGTCCATTCGTCTAACAATTGGATTTTTTGCCCACCCGAAACCTTGCATCATTGCATGAAACGCGCTCTCGCCTCTGTGAATCGAATACAGCATAGAATTATAGCATGACTAATACCTTTAAATTACACCGAGATGTTTAAACTGCAACTTACGAAGGTGTCTGCGCATTGCATTGATGTATATATTGCGAAATTATAGCAGTTTCATCCTTCAATACGGGAGAAAACTTTTTCACAATGTCAGGTCTTGTCTTCTCAATGAGCCATTGTCCTGCAGTAGATATTATTACTCAACAATGTGAAAAGAATGAGATACAATGAGTGCGCATTATTGCGCATATGCGTTCACGATAACACTAACCGAATGGTCCGGCAACTCGAACTGCCCATAGAGGATTCAAAGGCTGCACTGCAAATGCTATGGCTTTAACCCAGAATGGTATGTTTGTCTTTGCAACAACATCGGATGGCCTCTCAGGAAAGCCCCATGGATCAGCCAATATGAGATGTTTCACTCTTTCGGGATATTGCATAGCGTAAGATGCCGCAAGAAAGCCACCCATTGAGTGACCAAGCAATACAAAATTCTCCAGTTGCATTTCTCTTCTCCACTCCTCCACAGAACGTACTAACTGCTCCTCAGCTTTTTGCGCTTCATTGCTAAAAACAGGTCTGCTACTCCTGCCAAATCCTAGGAATAAAAAATATCAAATATAACTGTATCACAGATACAATCTCAAAAAATTATGATTAAATATATTTGAATATATATTTTGCATCTTGTTATGAAAAACTGACAGATCCAATACCAAGAGTGTATTTCTATGTAACTACAAAGTTCAATTGATTTGATTAGTCATGCAGATGAGTCATGTATTTGTCAAGAGTATAATGATGAAATAATGACAAAAGCAGAGAGAACTTAATTGCTATATTACATTGCATTACGATGTTGTTAATGATATATAAATTGAATAAAATTAAACGCTGGAGTGAGTCTCGGCCTTTTAAATGTTTATTTCTTACCTAACAAATCTATGGCGTACACCGGTCTTTGGGATGCAAGCGCGTCCAAATTTAAACACCACAATGCTACTCCAGCTCCCAAGCCGTGTAGTAAAACGATTGGCACCTTCGGCGATTCCTCGTTCAATGAAATGGTCCATATTTTATCCGCCGGTCCCACAACTGGTCCAATATCGACGAACCATCCTCGATATGCCGTTTTCAAGCCTGCAGCATTTCGATTAGCGCATAAATGTAAATTGCGATCAATCTAAATTTGATTGTTATGATGTTTTTATTATTATTTATCTCGCTTACACGACAGAATCTTCTTCTCTGCAGCACGTAACATAGTTGAAGATGATCCAGACCAGCTAAACCATCCCCAAATCCAACTGCTGAAGCGATAAGATATCAATTATTTCCTTCTTATATGATATCGCATACATGGAAACAACGGTTTTGCTGAAATATCTAAAAATTTGGCCAGATACAGATCTGAAAATAATTTTGTTAGACCATCAAAAGTAACTATGTAGGACACTCAAGCATGATGATGATGCTGCAAAAAGTTTTGATATTCTAGCAACTATTTTGGGAGTCCTACATAATTATTTTGATAACCCAACAAAATTATTTTCAGATCTGTATCTGGCCAAATTTTTAAATATTTCAGCAAAACCATTCTTTCTGTCTACAATTGAGAAGAAGTTCTCGAATTATCCAATTACATACTAATTACGAAATTGAGATGAATCGATGTTTCATAGCGATTTGTGTCAAATCATGCTTCTTCATCGAGACAGGTATACACACATCGCGAACGGTGTATTAATAGCCGTTATATCACGGTCTTCCAATTATTACGCTTATGCCTGTTCGCCGCGCATTCGCCACGTGAGTCGCAAAAGATCTAATCGAGGAGACGGCCTTGAGACGCCTGACAAAACTCTAAAACCTTTCAAACCGTCGCCAATCATTGAAAAACGATTTGATCGTCACCTACACGCTTCATCGGCATTTAGCTCGTTCCTTCTTCGCGCGACGATCCGTCGTCATCCTCTTTCCGCCAAGTGACGTAACGTCGCGATACGATCGCGGTTCAAAATCGCGACGTAATCAACAAATTGTGACGGAATCTTTCGACACGCGCGGACTGGTTTGTTTCGATCCTCTTCCGCTTACCTCTTCGCCTGGACGACCTCATGATCTGCCATGGGTTCGAAACGACGATGACGATGGATGGGCTCCTCCTTGCCGCCTTGCCGCCACGACCGGGGGCCCCCTTTGTTGTCGGTAAATGCGGAAAAACACGCGTGTGCTGTAACGCGCGCGATACTATTATCTAGCAGAAGCGTCTCAAACTGAATGGACGACACGGGCGAATGCGCGGTAAGGCTTCATGACGGCACGCGGCGTAGACGGCGGCAGGAGGGCGACGACGGCCGGGGACTGGAATCAGCAGTGGGGAGAAATCAGCTGATACCGAACGCGTGTGCGCATAAGCGTCCGTGGGGCGGAGGGACAAGAGGGGGCATTTGCTCCCTGGAATCAGCAAAAATTACCCAGATAGCAAAGAGAATCCAAAAAGAATTCTTTTGGAATCCCCGAATTATGAGATGAATTCCTTTTTCATCTCATTTCTGTTCTAAAAGCATTCTTAAGGGTTCAGAAAGAATTCACTTTTATGCCACCTGCAATTCTGGACTCTTTTTCAGATACAAAAGGAATTCTTTTTATACTAAGAATACTATTGAAAAGGAATTCTTTTTGAGTTCATTTCGAACAGATTACGCTAATTCTAGAGAACCTCAAGGAGAGAGAAGCGACAACTCAGCTTTCCGTGATTGGCTAGCATAAAATTTGCTCATTTTCCATTGCGACGCCAATGCGAAAAACAGATGCGACATATTTCTCAGACGAAGATGGATGTATTTCCGTGATTGGCTGGCATAGGTCACATGACCAGTTGTCGCTTCTCTCTCCTTGAGGTTCTCTAGCTAATTCATATAGAATTTTAAAAAGTGAACTCTTTTTGAAATTCATATAACAACCACTTGTGCTATCTGGGTAAACATTTGCTCTCCCTTTGAATAAAGGGAAGACAAAGTTGTGCTAACCTTGCCGATCTCTGCCCCAAGTAGAACACAAAAGTCATGATGACGTCAAAATGATGCTAAAATGACGCCTTTGACATCATTTTGAGATCATAATAACTCATTTTAGCATCATTTTGACATCATCATGACTTCCTGTTCTAATTGGGGCCCTAATCCATAAGATTATAATTTCAAAAGGTGTATAAATTTCAAATTATAAGTATTCTAATTCTGCAAGTAATATTTTGAATCATGGCTCCCCCCCTCCAGGACAAAATCCTGCGGACGCCTTTGCATGTGCGCGCGCTTGCCGATTTCTGGAGCGTGTCCGCTCACAAAGCGACACGCCGCCGCGAGATCTCTTCTATCTTGTTCTATCTCTCATTCGAGATCCTATTGAGGTCGCTTGACTGATGACGATCGGAAAACGGGTCGAACCGATTTCGTTATTTCGGCGATGCTTAACGCGAAAGAACGAGCGCCGCGCTTCTCTCAAACGGATCGGTCGCTAGAGAGGACATTTTCGAAGACGACAAGATTGTCTTCCGCGCGATACGACTCGTCCTTTTTTACAGTAACTCTGTTGGAATTTGTAGGGAATAGAAAAACCTCCGGAAATGGAAAGTTGTCAATTAGTGTTTTAGATAATGGGATCTATCCGATCGCCAGGGGGACTATTCTGTGTAACTCTGCACAAGTGTCGTTATCGTTGTATATTATCATTACACAGGTACACTGTAAAAAAAGATGTAATATTACTTCACTATTTATGATGGAAACTTACAAAATCACGTTTTTCACAATAATAATTGTTGTAAAAATACATGATTTTGTTACGTTTCCGTTATAAATAATGTGACTTTTACACTTATTTACATATAAATTTTTACACTTGTTCCTGTAATTTTACATACTTTTTTTACAGTGTATAATATGAAGACCCGGGGGGAAAAACAAGGAATGTCAGTTTAAATAAGCCAGCGGGACACGGAGCGTTTTTTCCTAGAACTCCTGCGTGCTGAGTGCTGCAATTATAATAATTTACTAGATCGCAAGCAATCCAGCAGGAAAAATGCCCTGTGTACCGCTGACTTTATACTTTTGAGGCTGCGTTCCGATATTCACTGCCAGAGCTGCGAGTCTGTAACTCGTTATGCCGTCGTTACGTGCTCATAACGACAGTTGCGCAGCTTTTTTTTACATGTAGAAAAGCTGCGCAACTGTCGTTATGAGCACGTAACGAGGGCATAACGAGTTACAGAATCCACTGTACTGAAAATCTAATCGTGACGTTAATTACAGATTTTCAGTACTGGCAGTGATTATCGGAACGCAGCCTGAGTAAAATAAATTTTAAAGTTTGTTATTTCCCCTATACCCGAATGTTCTATCTCCATTTTTTTACTGATTAATACAGTTTTTAATCCAAGATGTCCCAGTGAGAAATGACACCTCGATCGACATCGAATCGACGTCGATTCAATGTCGAAAATAATATTTCGACATAGAATCGACGTCGATTAGACGTCGATCGAGGTGTCATTTCTCACTGGGGTACATTGTAGTATCATTGACCTAGTTTACACCGTGCGTTTAGGCCGCGGCCTATACCCCAAATTCAACCTAAATTAATGTTTACAGCAATCAGCCTTGGGGCCTCGACTTTGGGGTATAGGCCGCGGCCTAAACGCACGGTGTATTCGTAGCCATTGATGTTTGTAGTGGCTACGTTTACACCGTGCGTTTAGGCCGCGGCCTATACCCCAAATTCGACTTAAATTATTTAGGCCGATCGCTGTAAACACTTGGTAGATGACTTGACCTGTCTTTAGGTCAGGCCTCGCTTTTTAGTGACTTGACCTAAAATAGGCCGCCTGTAACTTCGGTGTAAACACATGTTACCCGACCTAAAGGCTTACTAATTTTCTTGCTAGAATTTGCTGCGTTGTAACTGTGTTCAACTGTGAAAATAATTTGAAAAAAATAAAATTTCGCGAAAATAATTTAGGTCGCTTACGGTGTAAACATTTGGTGGCCAGATCTACTTTAGGTCAGGGTATAGGTCAGGCCAACACGCATAGGTCTCTCGGTGTAAACATAGCCAGTATCTCTTAAACGCTACAAAATGACGCGCGCGCGCGACCATATCTCATTTTTAATAAAACTGACATTGTTTTTCCCCCCGGGTCTTCATATATGGTAAAAAAGCTGCGCAACGACAACATAACGATGACACTGTCGTTGGAGATTACAGAATAGGCTTCCAGCAGTGGGATTCTCTAACTCGTTATGCAGTATAACGACAGTTATAACGACAGTCGCGCAGCTTTTTTACATGTAGAAAAGCTGCGCGACTGTCGTTATAACTGTCGTTATACGGCATAACGAGTTAGAGAATCCCACTGCTGGTAGGCCTATTCTGTAAATTTTAACGATAGTGTCATCAAAGGCGTAGCCAGGATTTTATTTCGAGGGGGGATTTAAAAAAAATAAAATATCACAGAACAATTCATAACTGTTTTAATTAAATAAGATAACAATATTAAACTAGAAGAATGTGTCTAGGTTTTTTAGATAATCTGTCGAGCACTTTCTCTATGTTAATCGAAGAAGTCAAATAGCCTCACTTCACTCATTGTATTCTTAAGGTAGGTTAAAGTATCCTTAATTTCCATTAATAAAACCATTAATAAAAACCATTTCATTTCTCTCTCGGCTTTCAACCTTTCATTTTCATATTTTCATATTTGGTTCCAAAATTTCGGGGAAGGATTTATCCCCTTAATTCCTCCCCTCCGGCTACGCCACTGAGTGTCGTTATCGTTACGTTGTCGTTGCACAGCTTTTTTATCATATTATACATGTCAATGACAATATAACGATAACGACACTGTCGTTAAAGGTAGGCTCCGTATATCCAATAAACGAAATGTTAGCAATAGGCTAGCTGTTTTCCAGCGGAATATTATGGCAAATTGGCGTCATCTGCGTCCGCATTAAGCTCGCGTTCCGTCAGCAGAACCTGCCGATATATTCTGACAGCAGAAACCGAGCGGAGTCCGTCATCCGTAACTATTTAAATGATACATTCTATTTAAATGGTTAGGAAATGGTAGACGCTTCTCGGTTTCCGCAGTCAGTTTGCTATCGTATTCCATTAACAGATACCGTTTTTTTTTGCAATAAATTCCTTGTAGGTTTAAAAAATTTGCATCAGTAGTAAATATTAAACTAATTATCAATGTAATAACTGACGTGATTTCCAGCCTTGGCATAATAACATTGCATTTTAAAATCGAATAGTGATCGACGCGTGATTCAAGAAACATATAAAGGTGAAATGTAAATTAAATGAAAATAAAATTCACAAAAATTATTATTTTAGCTTAAGAAATCCCACAATCAAAAATATTGATATTTTATCCTGTATTACACGTCGTCTATACAATAGCCGTAAGAGTAAGGGCCATGGAACACAAAAAAACGTACCCAGTAAAACTTATAGCGTTTTCCACTGGGAAAACTGAAAGTTTAAAGCATTTTCTATTGGGAAAACTAGTGCAACACTGGTGCACACTGAGTGCAATTTCATTGTTCCAATGTGAAAATCAAGTCACATATTTTCAGTGTTTAATGTTCTACTGGCAAAAATTTGTCAAATTAAACACAGTAGAACATTAAACACTGAAAATATGTAAACTGATTTTTATATTGGAACAATGAAATTGCACTCAGTGTGCACCAGTGTTGCACTAGTTTTCTCAGTGAAAAACGCTATTAAACTTAAGCAAATCGATCAATCACAATCGAGATTTAAGAACGCTATCTTAAAATTCAAAACTTATGATTGATCGATTCATTTAAGTTTAAGTTTTACTGCGTACATTTTTTGTGTGCCATGGCCGTAAGTAGTAAGACGTAAGTCGTAAGAAATTGACCAATCACAGTGAGGAGAAAATTGACAATCGAATGTGAGGAGAATAATCAACTGTAATTGGTCAATTTCATACTTCTTACATCTTACTGCTCACTCTTAGGCCGAGTTCCACAATCTCCAGTTAATTTAACCAGCCGGTTATTCCATTGGAATTGACTAATCGCATTTGTTAATTTTGCTTAACGACAAATGCGATTGGTCAATTCCAATGAAATAACCTGCCGGTTAAGTTAACTGGAGATTGTGGAACTCGACCTTACTATTGTAGATGATGTGTTATACACGTATCTCGGTGGCTTAACTTATTATTCTGTTATATTTCTGCCGGCGATAACAAAATTTACAGTAGTCACTTTGCAGAATCTACTTTCGACTTGGATTTGACTGTTTGGCTATCATACATATATGCTTGCTTTTTTTTATTATAGTACTTCCAACCCTAGAGTTATTTAAGGCTATCACACATAAAATTCCGTAAGGATGTAAGACGTAAGTGTAAGAAAATCGACCAATCCTAATCGAGTATTGTGTTGTCCGCAACCCCACCACTCGATTGGGATTGGTCGATTTTCTTATGCTTACGTCTTACGTTCTTACGGAATTTTATGCGTGATGGCCTTTATCGCACAATTACATATATCAAATATCGCGTACATACCCGTTTCTCTGCCACGTGCATCATCGTGCGAGTGTGCGACGCGTGCAATCTGCGTGCCGTTAGAGCCGTTCTACAATGAGTCGTTAGTCGTTAGTCGGAAGCAAATTGATCAACCACAATCGATTATTCGAGGAATACTCGATTGTGGTTGGTCAATTTGCTTCCGACTAACGACTAACGACTCATTGTAGAACGGTTCTTACCTGGCAACACGAGTTCGTTACGACATGAAGGACACGCGAAGGTGTTAGCGAAAGGAAGGGTCCGAAGTTACCGAGCCGAAACGCTAACCGAGCTTCCTGTCGTATTTGATTCTACCATTTATGTTAGAGGTGGAGCTACGTTCTGGAAAACATAGAGCGGACCAACAGTTCCACTCAAACAAATCGCCCGCTCCTTCTAGTTTGTTATGTTTTAAAAGTCGTGGGTCTGTTTTCTGTTCCTGAACTGCTGCATTAGTTCAGAGTTTATCTTTTCCCTTCTAATATAGAGTAAAAAAGATTAACTCTGAACTAGTGCAGCAGTTCAGGAACAGAAACAGACCTCGTACCTATCCATTAGAGAAAGATTTTAAAGAGGGAAAGAGAAGGAAATTACGAGAAAAGACAGAGCGTGCAGTCGAAAAATAGAGTCCTAGATAAAAAAGAGAAGCGCAACCGAGCATATATGTAGACGTTATTTGTAGAGAAAGTGGCTGTCTGATATTTTTCTTCTTCTTCTATCTAACTGAATATAGAAAAATGGCAGAACCAATCAGCAGTCGTTACACCGGTTGCGCTTCTCTCCTTTATCTAGGACTCTGTTCTTTTTAGCTAAACTTCATGCACCGTTCATTTTTCCTCTTTTTCCCTCCAACGCAATGTAGAGAGAAGAAGAGGAAAGATGAACGGTGCAAGAAGTTCAAGCTAAAAAGAACACAGCTTAGGATTCTACTGAAAAAGAATGGATCCCGGCGTGAACTGTCGACCCTGGGGTCGATAGGATACCGGCGGAACCTTCGCCATATCCGGCACGGTTCGAGACGGCAAATCGGACCGGATGCGACGCGATTCTCGGATCTGGAGCGTCAGCGAATGACGTGACCCGCCGTCGGGCTATAACAACGAACGCGAGAACTTCGTCGCGCGTTTCCTGCTTCGATACTTCCTCCCGCGTGCGGATTCGGACAACGTCACCCTCGGACGCAATCATCCGAATTCAAGAATCGCGCTCAATCAATCGATCCGAATTGCAGATGATGTCGATCGATATGCGCGGGCGACGTGTTTGCCCCGTTTGGAGATCGTCATCGTCCGATGATGCGACATCGAGAAATGAAACACAGATCGGTTCAAGGGTCGCGTCTGATCGAATCCCACGTATATATCGATGCAGGATAAAAAAGGCAGCAAAGCCGATAACGCGCCGCTACTCGACGCCGAGGTCTTATCGCGCCGACAATCATGCGGCGCGTGTTATTGTTAAGGTCGAAATAAAAGGCCCGCGCCGATAGCGCCGAGCGTGGAGCGCAGCAGTCCACCCTCGTCGACGTAGACTTCGCCTTGGTTATCACGCCTATTATAATTGCGCGTCCATTACTGACGCGCGAATACTGACCAACTTAATCGTTCGCCGCGCACGCCCGATACGAGTTTCGAACTTCGTACACCAAGTTCCAAACACGGACCTCATGAATTTCAGCCGTGACTATATATACGCCGAACTTACTCGGTTGAAAAACAGTCAATACAAATAGCGAAATCGCGGGAGATAAGATCAGAGAGGGAAAGGTCGAGACAACATATACGATCTTTCAATATCCCTCATGTTTTCAGCGTTTTCTGAAAGAATCGTGAGAACACGGAAAAAAAAATTTTCACTACCATCCCAGTGAGAAATGATTCATCAATCGAATCGACGTCGAAATCAAATTTGATGTAATTTCGATGATTTCGACGTCGATTCAATGTCGATTCGATGAATTTTAATTAGTCATTTCTCACTGGGATAGCTAATCATGATTTGCTAAACTGTGTTTGCTGTCGTGACTATAAATTTCTAAACTACAGCATACTTTGTTGTTAACAAGTTGTTGTTAATACAACATTACAACTATGTCTCTTATTGGAAAACTCCTCTTCCCAGTGAGAAATGACTAATTGAAATTCATCGAATCGACATTGAATCGACGTCGAAATCATCGAAATTACATCAAATTTTATGTAATTTCGATGATTTCGACGTCGATTCGATGTCGATCGATGAATCATTTCTCACTGGGTTGTAAGTGTTACATACTCGCAATCACGGTTGGCACTTAATTCCCATTCCTTCCTTACAACTCCTACTCTTTGCCCGTTGGACCAACATCTTAACGTCTCTTCCGAAAGACGGAGCCCAGTTTACCCGCCGGGATTCCCCTTCCCGGCAGGGAGCGCAGTGTCGGAAATAATAATATCCATGTTTATCTGATCTGGTAGACTCGAACCTATACAGATGACGAGTCTGCTGCTCATACCACTCGAGTTTGTTATAGTTTAGAAATTTATAATTTATATAGCGAAAAAAAATTTCGCCACCATAGCTAATCATGATTTGCTAAACTGTGTTTGCTGTCGTGACTATAAATTTCTAAACTATTGCAAAACGTTTGCTGTAGTTTAGAAATTTATAATTTATATAGCGAAAAAAAATATTCGCTACCATAACGAATCATGATTTACTAAACTGTGTTTGCTGTCGTGACTATAACTTTCTAAACTATAGTAAAACGTTTGCTATAGTTTAGAAATTTATAGTCACGACAGCAAACACAATCATGATTAGCTATGATAGCGAAAATTCTTTTTCCGTGTTCTTGCGATTCTATCGGAAAACGCTGAAAACAAAACGTTTGCTGTAGTTTAGAAATTTACCTTAGTAGCACAACTTATTGGTGCAATATTGGTTAGCAATATATATCCAATTTTTCCCATATTGGTCCAATATTGTAAAGTAGACGCTGTCTGTTTTTTAGCTAATATTGAATTCTAATATTGGACCAATATATTAATTTTATCTTTTACCAAGATTGGCTAACAACATATATCCAATTTTTTATATTGGGTGTAAATTGATTCCCAATATTGGTCCAACACACCTCCTCTTATTTAGCCGATATTGGTTAATCATAATAATTGTACTTTTCAAGTAAGATTTCTTTACTTTCAACTTAGAATCCACTTTTGGGGACTCTCCTTTAAAGAATCATATTATTAGAACATGAGTGAAAAATCTCATAATGCTGCGTCTTATATTCCATCTTGTATGATTTTTTACTCACGAGAAATACGAGAAGTCCGCGTCCATCTGGTAGCAGTGCCGCGTACTGTTCATGGGGAAATCTTGCTTGGCCAATGTAAACGCAATACCGTGTAAGTATTGGCACGTATAGTATTGGCAGCACATTTACATTTATTTTGTAACCAACATTGGTGTCATCGTGGCACTGCAATATTGGCAGCGTATTTAGATTTATTTTATAACCAACATTGGTGCCATCGTGGCGCTGCAATATTGGCAATTTTGTTGACAACCAATATTGGCTTTGCATTGGCCCATATTGGCCAAGACATTCCCAATATAACCAATATTTGGCCAATACGAACCAATGCATTGCCAATGTTCTGTGCTACTAAGGTATAATCACGACAGCAATGAAATAGGTATCACAGCTAATTGTAAGATGTTCGCTGTCCATATATTACGACTGCAATTTAATTACTACACGCAGTTTTTAACTACGACAGCTACTTTTTTTCCGTGCAAAGAGCACGTCTTTCTTAGGACTCTTTCTCATTAAAATGATTCTCGGAAAGATCGACGAAAACTAGCGCGAACGGACGTAATAATCGCTCGCGCGCGTCTTGTTTACCAATTCGTCACCGAGGCGGCCCGTCCCCCGCGGAAACGAAATCGTATCGGTCCCCAGATTGACGCAAGATAGTGCATCGTTGACGCAAACACTCCCGAGCGAGCTGTTACTCGAGTCCGGCGACCGCGCATGTAAGGGCCATGGTACACAAAAATCGTACGCAGTAAGACTTAAACTTAAGCGAATCGACCAATCACAATCGAGACTTAAGAACGCCATCTTAAAACTCAAAACTTATGATTGGTCGATTCGCCTAAGTTTAAGTTTTACTGCATACGTTTTTTTTTGTGTGCCATGGCCTTGAAGGCCATCACACATAAAATTCCGTAAGGACGTAAGACGTAAGCGTAAGAAAATCGACCAATCCCAATCGAGTATTGTGTTGTTCGTATTTCGTAACCCCACCACTCGATTGGGATTGGTCGATTTTCTTACGCTTACGTCTTACGTCCTTACGGAATTTTATGTGCAATGGCCTTAACGCACAGCTCGCATCGGCGAGGCGCACGTACGCAGTCGCACCCCGCGCTCGCACACCTTCGCATAATTAATAATTGCACGATACTCCCGGTACGGCTTGACAATACGAGGCGGCGCGGCGGCAGCTTGCACGCCGCGTGCTCGCATTGTCTCGCGAGGCGGCCACGCCGCAAGTTTGCCGTAAGATCAATTAACGCCGATGACGCGTCGCTCGCGAAGTACGTTTTCCGTCCCCTTCTCCCCTCCCCGCCCGCGCCTACGCGCCAATTTTGCGAAAATTACAGGAGGTACCCAGCACTCAACGGGAAATTATGTAGGACATATGGCGAGTTGGCGAAGGGAGGAACTATGATGCCTTCGGGAAAAAAGGCATGCGCCGCGTAGCAATTGTCTGTAACCACGAGCGATATTTATAATGATAATAATAACAACAACAATAATAACAATAATCAGGATTGGGAAAGTTACTTTTAAAAAGCAACTTCTTACCGTTATTCGTTACTCATTGAAAAAAGTAATTCGTTACCATTATCGTTATTAAAAAAATAACGAGTCGTTACAATTTCCGTTACTTTTCGTCAAATTTTAATAATCTTTTTTTTTAGAGTAACATCTGACTATCTATGTTGCTAATTGACTAGTTCAACACAAGATCTATAATGGTCATGGTTAATCGCAACATGGTCGATTATATTCCTTACTCAAAAAAATGTAACTACATTACTAATGAAAAGATATGTAAAAAGTAACGATTATATCTCTTACCGTTACCTAAAAAATGTAACTGCATTACTAATGAAAAAATATAGCGCCATTACCAATTCGTTACTAAAAAAAAGTAACTGTAACGGCGTTACAACGCGTTACTTCCCAATTCTGACAATAATAATAATAATAATGAATCAGCTAAGAAATAATATTTCAGCTAGGACTGAGCGTGAGATTGCTATTTACGATCGTCAGTTTCTCGAAGATGATAATTGTCGCGATTAACGTCTTCGAGGAAATAATAGCTCTGTTCTTTTTAGCTAAACTTCTTGCATCGTTCATTTTTTTCTTTCTCTTTAATATGGAGAGGAAAAGAAGAAAGATGAACGGTGCAAGAAGTTCAACTAAAAAGAACAGATCTAATATGTGCGTCCACGTGTAGAAGCGTTTCGGAAAAAGAGACGTATCTGCGTACGTCGCGCGTCGTGTCCGGAGACCCCGACAGAAAAGCACCGGGCGCTTTTTGCCCTCCCGACAATATAAGCCATTCATCCCAATCAGTACATCCTCTCATTGCACTCGCGCATGATTCTCATTACCCAGTCCAATTGTTTCGCGAATTCAACTGCACGGCTCGTCGCAGATCGCAGCGTTCATTGTCGCGCGATAAACGCGCGATGATTGTGACACGTGGACGCGATTATTATTTAATCGCGTCAAACGATCCTAATCATGCATCAATTATTATAATTACACGTTATAGAAATGTATACGCTGTAAAAAACCGTGCTACGTATAACATAATTTTTGTAATTGCATCTTTTTCTTGTTATTACATATAAGTGTATTTCAAATTCATTCTATACTCTATGTGTATATTTTAAACTAATTATTGTATTGTACTAATTATTTTCTAAGAATTTAAATGAAAAGCCGAAAAGATCCAAAGCCGTTGTTGGGGCTAACAATATGTTTTCTTTATTAGATATACAAGAAACTAAAAATACAAACGTTTCGACTCCGATTTGAGTCCTCTTAAGTGTAAAATGAGACGATTTGATAATGAAAAAAGTAGAAAGTAAGATGAAATGTGAGTGAATGTGATTCATACACTTTTCACAGTTCAATAATATATGAAAAAGATGTAAAGAGAAACAAATCTATGAAGTAAGGTGAATGGAACAGACATAAGGAACTTAGAATAACTAAACAGAAAAGTAGCCAATTGTATCGAAGAAATCATCTCATTGTTAATCATATTTGACGAAGAAAAGTTATTGTTGATGTTAAACAGAAAAGATATCAATAAACCAATTAAGGAGGTTCAGGTGCTACAAAAAAATGCAGCCAGCCTCATGAAATTTTAATATATTGTTCTGCAATGCAAAATATAATTATGTGAATTTTTTTGGAATTTTTCATGGTCACGAAAAATTTTACTTTTTAGCATAGGTTCTTATGGGAAATGACATAGTGCACAACTTCAGAATGAAATAATGCAA
>NJRP01000243.1:280660-293399 GCA_003063835.1 Aphaenogaster floridana
CCCGAAATAAAATCCTGGCTATAAAATAAAACCCCTGCTCCGTTTCGATCTTCGGGATGTACCTCGGGCATTCGCGTCTCGAGTCGAAAGTGATCTAACAATAAGATATAATTGGTCTGTTCGTTTTCGCTGCACTTCTGAACTAGTGCAATAAGTTAGAATGAAACAAATTATATTATCTTTCATTCTAAGTTAGAATGAAACAAATTATATTATCTTTCATTCTAACTTATTGCACTAGTTCAGAAGTGCAGCGAAAAAACGAACAGACCTAAATGCTCTGTTTTGACACGCACGACACGCACGTGATGGTTTTTTCTTTTTTTTTTTAACAGGTAGGCGACAGGGTGGTCGCCCTTCCCGATCACAAAGCATGGGCGGAGCTGGTCACCGTACCGGCGACATCCGTTTTCGCGCTACCATCCGGAATGAGCTACCTGGACGCGGCCGCCATCACTATGAATTACACCGTGGCTTACATTCTGCTCTTCGAGCTGGCCCATCTCACGCCCGGCAAGAGCCTGCTGCTTCACAGTGCCGGCGGCGGTGTGGTAAGTCGACGGGAGAATTCTCCTTTTATATTTGTATTTCCGTCGGGGGGAGCGCCCCGAAGTATTGCTCCCCCTCCTTGAAGAGGAAGAGATGATGAATTGGACTTTTTAATTACACCCCCTTGCTCACGCTCGCGTATCCTTTATCGCGACTTGGAGGATCGACGTGCCGTGATATGCTCACGGACATATCGTAATTGTTATGTTCGATTATATGCGATGGGGTATCTCTTTTTTCTTCTTTTTATATCAATTGCTTCTCTTCCTCCTTCGCCTCGGTGCATTTCAATGTTAAAGATAGTGTCGTTACGCTCGATCGTGCAATGTATTGGATTTTTAAAATATCCCCTCCGTAATCATTATCATAAATGATTCCGCTTGTTTCGATATATTGAGGGATTTTATAATTATCACATTCAATTGTGCATGATGGCACGAACGTTTTAACAACATGCCCTATTGTAAAAGCTATTCCTTCACCTGTACTGAACGACGTTATTATCTTCACGTATATGAATTAATATTCTATTGTGCGCGTGATTGTATTAAATTTCATGGCACAACGCTCGGCACGATAATGATTTTGAATTTTGCAGCAGCTCGTCGTTAAAGCGACAAAACGTAGACGGGCGAAAGCGCCTTTAGCGTGCAAAAATGCTCAGCCAACGGTAATGTGGCGCTGCGAAGAGGCGCTTTCGCGAGTTTAGACAGCTTTATCGTGGTATCACGTGTATAAGCGAGTTAATGTCTCGCGCTAAGATGTTCCGCTCGTAAACGCGAACGGCCGACGTCGCCGAGGCGTGTGTATGTTACTCGGAACAGTACAAATCCGATAAGTAGCGGCGTTACGACCACGGCATCTAAATAGCTAAGAGAAGCGAGCGTCATTAACATTATTGCTTATACATTGCCAGAACCGTTTTATGAGGGGCAGGCATGCGTACGCGTGTGTGGGGGGAGACGCGGTGACCTTACGACGTTTTTTCCTTTAAATTCGTTACGCTACGCTTTAGTACGAAGATAACGGGGATTTCGACTCTTACGAGCCGACGTCAATTTACCGTAAGGGATTGCCGAAGAGTAGCACCTAAACAAGATTTTATACGATAAATATTTGCGCGCTCCTTCCTCTGCCGAGGGTACCGAAATAAAATCGCCTCCCCCGCGGGAACACCCTGCGAGTTACCGAAATAAAATTTGCCGAGCTTCGTTTACTCACCCGCGGAGATCAGTTTAAATCCTACGCCCACGATTTGGCGATGTTAAACACCTCGCGGGGTGCGAATAAAATGTAAAATTTCACGAAAGCGACGATAGTTGGACGGTAGTCGCTTGCACGAGCCGACGATGGCGGCGACGGAGGGGATCGGGAAGGTTAAAGTACTAAGGGGTATTTCCGGGTTCTTTGGCCACGCGGGGTGGTTTCTCCCCTTCCCCTCTCCCCCTCTCTCTTCTCATCTCAGCGACGAACGAGAAGGAGAAGCAGAAGGAGATAAGAAGAAGAAGATAGAGAGAACCGTCGGGATCAATACGGCTCAACAGGTTACACCCGAAGCCAACGGCAAGCCACCCCCCACCAACCGTCTCCCGTCCCCCGCGATCCCCGATGGTTGAGACGAAAGGCGAAATCTACCGGGGGATGCCGGTACGCGGATCGCACGGGGTGTGAGGGTTGCCAGGCAACCTTTCGCTCTCTCATCGACCACCGTCATGGACCGCACCCGTCTGAGACCATACCACCACCGTCGCCGCCCGCCACCGCCACCACCACCACCACCACCACCACCACCGCCGCACCATCACCGGCACGTTACTACCACGTGGTGCGGCTTTAAGCTGCTTTCACACCGCGCCAGCACGGCGCGGGCGTGCCACGTGTACGCCCGGCGACTTGATCGGTATAACGTTCTCTCTCCCCTTTCTCCCCCCCCATCGTCTCCTGCGGTAAACGATGTTTTATAAAAAGGCTTAATTACAGCCGACTTCCGCAGCGACCGATACTCCCTGCTTCGAATGCCTCACGAAAAGGTTCTTGAAATTAAATGAACGAGAAACGTATTTGGAGAACGATATATTTCTCTAACACACAAGTCGTGTTCTTTAGATCGCTGGGGTGTGCAAGTTAAATAATTATTGTTGGGCATTTAGTAATTTCCTCACAATTTATTTTTCCTTATTTTGCGTATAACGAACCGAGAGTGTTTCACATTTCGAATTCAGAGTCAGATTGCAGCTGCGACGAACCTCGCTCTGCTTTCTTTCAACCGTATTTTCAACCGCACTGTCCGTAAAATGCAGAAAGGGGAGATTGAAGACACAGAAAATGTGTGTAGGCGAGAAGATCAGATCTCACACGAGTCTAGTTATGATTTTGGGACATTATTATACGAAGCAGGATGGGTGATTGATGGCTTTTCCTCGTCTCTCCAGTTCCAGCAGTTGAAGTGGATAAGAAATCAATTAAACGACGATTAAGGTCGTTCCTGAAATCGATCCGACCGTTCATTTATGCTATAAATAGCCATCGAGTGGCGATCATCGGCCATTCTCATGAAACGAGCGCACGGCAAACGTTCTTGCTATAACATTCCCATGCTCGCGCAACATGTTCGATGTGCTTGCCTTGGCCCCGAGAGATACACAAAAGCCCCTTCCATGGGCTTACAATTTTTTTCAAGAGAGGGCAGAGTGTAAATATATTAGGGGCGTCGAACGAACGTATTTTCAAATATTTTTCAACGAAATATTTATGCAGATTTTTATTTTTAATTGCATAAATTTTAAACAAAAAATTATCTGGTTGTCAACACTGTTAATTCCTTTGGGTCATTTTTAAATATTCTATAGGTCGCCACTGCTCCTACCCAATATATCGTCACTTTAACTAAAACATTGGTTAAGGATGTATTGGACCTATCTTCAAAATAGTACGAAGTCGATAAAAATTTGTGAGATTGTTCTTTTAGTCTTCCTGATGTGCTGCAAAAATTTTTAAACGAATCCACTAAACGGTTGCTGAGTTATAACGATTTTAATTTTCATTGATTTTACATTCTCTTTCTCTCTCTTTCTTATGGAAAGAGACGATCTTGACGGATAAAACAGCTGAAAAAATGTTGAAGAAATAGTACCAATGTTTTTAATTTTTTTGTACATCTAGGCTGCGTTCCATTTGGTGCTTACAGCGCTCATGGAATCATTTCATCCTTGTTGTTTATCAAATGTTAAACAAGGACAAATGATGCTCGCGAGCGCTGTGAGCGCCAAATGGAACGCAGGCCTAATATACGAATAGATGAAAATATCTGCCAAGTTTCAATTGTTTTCACTACACCGTTTTAAAGAAATAAAGTATAACTTGAGAAAATTGGCATTTTCACTGTCAAAAGTTTAAGCTCATAAATGAAAAAACTCAAATATAATGCTGGAAATACCTTTTTAGGAATAAAAATAAGACTCCAACTATCGTTCAAGTTTGTTACATCTAGATTTATTATGCGTAAGGCGTAGATATTCAAGTATTTCAAATTTCATGCACTTTTGTCTAAGATTGTACCTCCGATACATCCTTAACATTTAATGTATGTGTCAAAATGACCACATGTGTCATTAATTTAACTAAAACAAGGTGTCGAAATTAACAACATATTGAGTAGGAGCAGTGGCGACCTATAGAATAATTAAAATCGACCCAAAGCAATTAAGATCATTCTAAATTGAAAAAATTTTAAATCCAAGAGGGGCGTATGCCCCTCCTTGCCTCCCCACATGGGCGCCCATAGCCCCGTCGAATACCGGGGTGATACTCAGACGTTGTTCATAGAGGAAAGACGACCGAGCAGAAGAGATATGATGCGATCCGTCTGAGAGACTCGCGAGAGTCTCGCGAGAGAGGGAAAGTCCTCCGACGTGATCGGAAAACGGTATATTTTTCACGAGCTGAGTGCGCCTCTCTCGCGGAGCTTTTCCGCTGTACGTGACCAGCTTTTCCCGCGGTTAATACCCGAGAAATCGCGGCGCGGGAGTGCCCGCTTTTCGCGCGGCTGCGTTTTTCTCGCTTGTACGGGACCCATTGTCATCGTTGAGCATGAATTATCGCCCCTACGTACACACGGCTCTCATCCTCCTTGACGTCGAACGAGGGCGCGACGGGGAGGGGCACGAATGAGGAGCGATGGGCGACATTGTTCTTCGAGTCCGCGGATCGGTTAATATTAATTAAGTCTGCATTGTCTCCACGCGCGAGAAGAAGACTTCCGCTCTCTGCGGCTCGTGAAGCGTCGCCGATGAAGATGTAACGTTGCTGTAAAGCATTTCACAGAGTCTCGCGCGCGTGTGACGTCCCATATATATTTTTTATATCGTATAATTTTTAGATTAGTAAATGCGGTAATGACGGAACGACGGAGATGTTCGAGAAGGCGGACTATAGAATAAAATTTTATTACTTCAAGCATTACAGCCAAGAAGGGACTTGGTTTACAATTTTTTCCTTATCCTGCTCACTCATTCTTTGCTCATCCTCACTCACACTTTACAACTATACAACTATCTATGACTAGCCGCAATTCACAGCCTTTGTAACCGTATATCAGGCTTTATCCGCCCTATCTCCTTCCTTCACTTCTTCTTCTGTCGACTCCCTATTAATTCCTGTATTCTTTTTCTTCCTTCCTCCTCTTCAACACCTTTTCTCTTTCTTTCCACATTTTCCTCAAAATCTTTCCTTTAGCTACATCTAATTTCTCACTCCATATTCTTTCCCATCTTTCTCCCCTATTACAACCTAATTCTATAAACTACTCACTTGCAATTTGATAGAGACCTTACACAGCCAATAATACTGTCAGTATCAACAAATACTGACAATATTATTGATCGTGTGTGGTTAATATTGATGGATTAATGTAGGATATTGACAGTGATCCGAATTTTTTGATTCTCGAGCATTATAGTATCGCTGTGATAGGGATTTTGACAATAATACTGATTGTGTGAAGAGAACGCGTCAGTATTGTAAAAAGATCATATAAATGTCAAATAGTATAAAAATATCGTCAGGTTGTAAAAATATCAATGTATATTGTCAATATTACTGATCAGTATTATTGATCGTGTAAGGTCCGTATGACAATTTTCCACATAGTGCTCCATACAATCTCCGCCGAGAAGGCAGAATATAATTATTGAAAAGCCGAAAAACCCTTTTCCCATGATTATTTAAGGATTCTAGATGATCTGATTTGTCGTCTCTTTCGCTCCCCCCCCCTCTCTCTCTCTCCCTCCCGTCCCCCCTTTCTGCTCGTCTCTTTTTTTCTCATTAATGTTCTTCTTCAAGCCCGGAGCGCTCCAGCTCGGCATCGGCTCGGTCGCCGGGTATCGAATTCTCGACAAGGGGCGGAGAGAAATGGAAAGCAGCGAGCGCGATTCTCGGAAATAATGTATGCCGCTTCTGTTGAAAATCTCGGGCGGCTGTGCACGCGGGCCATTCTTTTTTCTCCTCTCTTAATCCCGTCTCATCCTTTCTCAAGGCGTAGCGCTACGAGTGCGCGCGCCCGACGCCGCCCGCCCGTCCAATTCGGCGCGTAACTGGATTTTCTCGGCAAAAAGTAGCGTGCGTTGCGAAAAGGGAGATTAGAGGGAAGGAGGTGGCGATGAAGTATATGTTCTCGCGTATTTTTTTTAGTGAAGCGTGCATCGAAAAGAGAAAAAAAAGTGAGAACGTCTGTACTGTTTCTCTAATGTAGCCTCGACTCTCGATCTTTGCTGTTAAATTGATTTCGATGAGAAATATTATTTTCTATCCGATTTAGGGTCAAGCTGTGGTACAACTCGCGAAAACCGTGAAGGATGTTACCATCTTCGGCGTGTGCAGCAAATCCAAGCATGAGGCCCTCAAAAATGCCGGAACCATCGACTATCTTCTGGAACGCGGCGCGGACTACAGTAACGAAGTCAGAAAGTATGTAGACGTAATTAATATCTTTTATTTTCTTCTCGTCCAAAGATACAGTTGATATCGAGCGGCCTATAGAGAGAATTCTATACATTTTATATCTCTATTTGTTTAGAATCTCTCCGGAAGGCGTAGACATCGTCTTAGATTGTCTATGTGGCGAAGAATGTAACAAGGGCTACGCCCTCTTGAAGCCAATGGGCAAATACATCCTTTATGGATCCAGCAACGTCGTCACCGGGGAAACTAAAAGCTTCTTTTCCGCAGCGCGATCAGTACGTAACTCATTATAAATTAATTCATTTTTTAATTCGTATATTTCAATTGATCCAATAAAAGTATTTTGTATCCCAATAAGTGTTTTTTAATGCTTCACTGTAAGATTTTGTAAGCTTTGATATTTTTTCTTGAGTTATCTTTTTTCTGAAGATATTCTTTGGAATATATATTTTCCTTAGGATTATATTTCTGTCATCTCCACGCACGTTTTATTATTTGTTGTTTAGTGGTGGCAAGTCGATAAAGTATCGCCCATAAAGCTGTTCGACGAAAACAAGACATTGTCCGGATTGAATCTACGCCACTTGATGTACCAGCACGGTAGTCACGCGTTTGTTCGACGGGCGGTGAATCAAGTGTACACGCTGTGGAGCGAGGGCAAGATCAAGCCAGTGGTGGATTCAACATGGGCGCTGGAGGATGTGCCCGAGGCCATGCAAAAAATGCACGATCGCAAGAACATCGGTAAGATTGTGCTGGATCCGAGTCTGGAGCCGAAGCCCAAACCAGCTACGCCAGCCAAGGGCAAAGCGAAAGACAAGAAGGCCGCGAATCAGGAGGAGAAAAAGGCGTCTAGCGTAGAGTCGGAGGAAGGAGAGAAGAAGAAAGAGCCCGAGTTGACAAACGGTACCTCAGAAGACAAATCTGATAGCGGTAAGAAAATAAAGTGTGGCAAATTTATAAAACGCAATCGCAGTAATATTACGTTATTTCGTGCGGTCTCTCGAGAACCGAACGTTTAAAGGGATTTCATATTTCCTGTTTCAGATTCGAAAGAGAAGGAATCTAGCTGAATTAGCGGTAGTAACTAATCCCATAAGAACAAAAAAATGATACCCATAAACATCAAGAATTCCCAGGAAAGTACTATTGCTGAGAGATCCATCGCTGTTATCCGAGAGAACGATAAATTGAATTTGACTTGAATAATCCACGAATGGTATCGCGTAGAATTTACATGCAGATGATCCTAATAAAAGAACTGTAATTCATATCGTATGACCTAATAATATAAGGGGGGGAAAGACAATCTCTCTCTCTCTCTCTCTCTCTCTCTCTCTTCGAGCTGTTACCTGTGAAACAAGGAATTCAAAGTTTCAATATAGCGACTAATTGATCGCTTGCACTGTAAGCTATACACTGCTTTCCTTTTATGTCGAAACAAATGTCCCCCCCCCTTTATCATTTGTCATCTGCATGTATCTATTCTACTCACATTTACGCCCCAAGATTAAGGCGAGTTACGAAAAAAGGAGAATCAACCAGCATATTGCATAAGGACGAGAGAATCAACCAAATAGAAATAACAATCTTGATGCGGTCCACAGTAGTTTACAGAATATAAGAACGTTATGTTTATTTTTTCACACCGACCAAATGGTTAATTTTGCGAGGAGTTTAAGTGAGCAACTGTTGGATATCAGATAGTTATTAGGCAGCTTGGTTTTTTTATTATCGTTATTGTCATCATTTTAGGAAATGGATGTAACAACCTTTCCGTACTTATCAAACAATCATAAAGACGACGTAACAGAAACGTAAGCAGTTTAATAATTGTATATTGTCCAACAGCTATCTACTTGGCTCTGTCTATTTGTATCGAATACTATCGCTGCTATTATGATATATACTAACAATCTCTTACATTAATATAATATTACCTCTATTTGTAATTTAATGGGATAAAATAACATATTGCGCTAGAGTTTCCGTGGAGAAAAGCTAAACGCGGGGCTGCATTACTTTCGTATGTAAATTTTATGTATTAAAGATGTTTTTACGCCACCTTATTATTCATCGTGATGCTTTTGTCACGATGAAATATCCTTTTAAATTTTAACGGTAGTCATGAAAGTCAAGAGTAATATTTAGCATTACATATATGGAGCATTTCGCTGGAATTTAGACACTCTTTTTTCATACTCTTTCATACTTCGTAGCTCTTATGTAAAATTAATTATAGACTTCAAGATTTTCCTACGCAAAAATTGAAAAGTAAAAAAAATTAAAGTGTCTAAATGTAACTGCCTGAAAACTTATTGCAGTCGGTATTTTTCTATATAATCAGGATTCTATCTCTTTCTTCAAATCACTGATATGTACTGATCTCTGCAACGATATATCAACGAGATGCTTTCAAGATGTTTCGATTAAGTTTTGGAAATCCGACGCAATGCAAAACTATTTAAGGATAAATGCATTCGTTGATGTTTATCATGCGCTAAAAAGTTTGGATAACGGATCAGATTTAATATCTAATCTGAATATAAGAATTAACTGATGTATAACATAAATTAATTAAGCGAAAATGTAATTAGACTGACTATAATTATGGCTTGAAATTGTAAAAGCCTAATAGAGAGACATTGCTCGGCACAGAAGTGCTTCGAGAAATATCTTAGCGAATGTTGGCGTATTATTATTTCTACGTGAACGAGAGACTTTCGAATCAGTTTCAACGAAAGGAACGCGCTCGTACAATACGCATGTCTCATCGTTTTTATTCAGATACGACTCGATAATGTATTTTAAAGACTCCGAGTAACTTTTTATCGTTTAAATGAAATTTTATAAACATTTTAATGACGTTGCATCAACATATGTACATGAAGAGTAATTTAATGAATTAGCATCGTAGAGTAATATCGCTTTTTTTTCTACGAGAAGGAACGACAGTCTAAAGTACGCAAAGGCCTCATTTTTTTATTATCGCATATTCGCGTGATTGCTGTTGTGTCGCTTAGACGCCGAACGCGTGACTGCGGTCCCTGATAAGTTAATATGTTAAAATCCGCATTGCGGATTTTTTCTTCGACTTTCGAACCTTCAAGTTTATAGTTTTTCTACCGGCCGCGATATATCTCATATGACGTATCGTCGGCCGTTCTGCGCGAATAAACAGTGAAGGATGCGTTACTAACGGTGATCTGTTGAACGAGAAGGTTTCGTAGTAATATAAACGAACGATTGAAGATCCTCGTGAGTCTCGAGGAGATGAAGCGAGAGGAGAAGGAGGGAAGAGGAAGAAAAAAAAAGAAAAAGATCTCGAGGGCGTGTCCTCGACGGAACGCGGCTCGGTGAAGGAGCTGGCCGATGCAGAACAAAGTGTGCATATCTCTCCGGAACGTTGGAACAATTTTGATGTAGCCGATTTCGTTAGGATTTGATACTAGCTCTGTATACCGATATCTATATTATACAAATCACTATGCGCGATGAAGGAGAGTCACACGTGGACGAGGGGGAAGGTATGTGTCGACGATATCCCGCGCGCTGATCTCGAGCCCTGGTCTCGGGAGGGGCGACGCGAAAAGCGCCAAGAATTAACTGCCGTATCGAATCTCTCGGTCCAAAGGTACATAATACTAATCCTTTGCTCGTCGCGAAAACGTATCAGTCTGAAAAAGAAAAAGACAAAAAAAAGTGTGGAAAAAAAAGTCTGCGAAGAACATGGTAAATGTGGCTGCATATTTTGAGACATCTTTTAAACACGTAACGATTACACACGATAATCCCACACGAGACGGACACACACGAGTACACGAGTACACGCTCACACACCGAAAAATACGACGACACCACACATCATACTGTATATTTTATTGTAAGGCTTTAAATGTTTCATCAAATAACTCTATTATATTATAATATATCTATATATTTGTATCGATCGTTTCCTCCTGTCCTGATTTCTTTTCTTACTTAGGTCCGAAACGTCATGATAAGAGATCCGGGATCTGTGCGAGTTGTTACACGTGGGAATCGGATGCGAGGGGCTTTGAATCTAACAATAAAACGTAGATCGATTGGTGCGAAGTAATGCTATTTCGGGATTAATTGGTAATATTAATCAAACAGCCGAGTCTCTTTTATAGATACGAGCGCCGTAAAAAAAAATGCGTTTCCAGAGATGTTTTGCGCTCTCTTGGTTGAAGGACGACCTCGTGAATATATCGCATTCAATTCATTTTCTGTATAGCTAGTACAGCTGGTGTATTCTCGGTTATTTCTCTCTCTCTCGACGAAAGAGAGACGAGATATTTCAGATATACTTTGCGTCATTAATCGCCTTTGATGAAAAGCTGAGAATAAAAGGTCGAGCTCATTACGCTGATTTATATTGATTATTAGCACTTATTTAACCGCCGTACTCTGGAAATGTTTATCCAAAGCGAATCTAAAAGCGGATGAAAAATCGTGCGCTATCCACTTTTTGATATCACAGCGCATCTTGTAACTGCGAAACGTTATTGTAATTTTGGAAGAGAGTTTTAATTAGGAGCGTAAAAACGTTACGTGAACGTTATGTTGCGGGGAATGTTTTTTACCACAATCAAAATTCTAAATATTTTATAAAATTACATATTTAACGTGTCACATTTCTGCGACGCACGTTCACGCTTAGATCGTTCGACTAAGCCACTTTTATAGTAAATTTTACGAGCCGAGTGAACTCGAAGTTTTTTAAACCGTGGGACAATCTGCGCAAACCCGCGAATTGTCGCTCCGAAAAACACGTTTGATATTTTTAAGAATTAAAAATCGTGATTTTGTGCTGCCATCGCAGAAATCGTCAAGCGATGGATTATCACTCATTTACGCTAGAACGAATCTTGAGAGCCAATTGTGTATACATTATAAATCATCGTCGAGAATGGCGAAGGGAAATTATTCGCGGTTGCTGCAAAAAAGGGGGGGATACGTGGCGGGAATCCAGTTTCTAAGCTTCAGTGACAATTTCCTGTGCCGTTGGAGAAATAGTTTTACTCTCGTCTCAAGGCTACGACCATTCCGTTTGGCGCGACAGAGAGACAGCTAGAGAGGGAAAGGAGGTTGAGAGTGTTGTGCGTCTTATTAGTTATGCGAAACCGCATCGTTGGAGAGCAGGACCTAAAATTTCGCGAACGTGATACATTATGATTGTGTAAAATTGTAAAATTTGTCGAGGGGTCCGGGCGAAAGCGACGCGCTTTTTTCCGGCTGTGAGACTCTGGGTCGCGACCAGCCTCGCCGAAGGTGCTCACGAAAGAGGGAAAGGATATTTTCGCCCGCTCCCCGTCAAGCTTGATATATAGATTGTATTTTTGGCTTATTACTGTAAGACTGACTATGTTGCTATATTAAAGATTGCTTCAAAAACAGACCGATGGAACTTCACTCTCCTCTCTTCTCCCTACATCCTTGAACTCTGTAATCCTTTCTCAAGTAGGAAAGACCGGGGCAAGTTGGCTACAGGGGTAAGTTGACACATTGTTTATATTTCGGCTATTTTTAAACAAATTTCAAAATCAAACAAGTGGGGAGTGCAAAATCATCTTTGACACATATGACCAGTGATGTGCGTTTACGTGTAAAGAATTCATTCTTTACATATGGAGTAAAGAATACGTGAAGAATGTAAACAATATGTAAAGAATTGAAAAGTTTGACCTTTGAACAGTCAAAAAAACTTCTGCATATATACCACTTTTTTAGAATAACCGATTCTAATAAAACTGACGAATATTAAATAAAGTTCATTCATTCACACCCGACAATGGATAATTGTGATATTTGATTTATTATGTTATGTTGAATTAAAGTAGAGTAAAAAAATCATTTTTATTATTATGGTATATAAACTTGTATTTGATTTGAAAAATTTAAATAAAGGTTATTTTTAAAAATGTTTTCGTTTATTATAAATGTAAATCAGCCAATTACGAAATTCTTTACATTGTTTATATTTTTACGTTCTTTATATTTTTACGTGGAAAATAGCAATGTAAAGAATTAATTCTTTACACGCAAGTAATCATGTAAATAATTGACGTAAACTATACGACACATCACTGCATATGACATAAGTTGCATTGTATTGAGCAACAGTTATAAAATAATGGCATAAAATTACATTTTTAGAAGTGGAAGTAAATTCTTACAATTAACAATTAATACATAGTAATACGACTTG
>NJRP01000243.1:294128-306338 GCA_003063835.1 Aphaenogaster floridana
GAACATCCTCCCATCACGAAAACTGTTAGAAAATTTTTTTTTTTTTAATTCTTACAGTCTCGTAAATTTATTTATATTATTGATAAATGTAAAATTTTATCAAACAATTAAAATCGAGAACGCGGCCAATGGCTGCGTTCAGCAGAAAAAGCAATTTCCCAACTGTTGTAAAATTCTTTAATATGATTGGTTTATACATTTAGATCCAGAAGGAATTAAAGGCAAGAACCAATCATATTAAAGAATCTTACAACAGTTGCAAAGCTGCTTTTTCTGCTGAACGCGGCCAATGATACTGATGCTAACAAGCATCTGTAGTAGTTTAAAAGAACTAGAAAAATCACACATAAAATATTAATGAGCACTAAGATCTGCTATGACTGTATTTGGCCTGTTCTCGATTTTAATTGTTTGATACACTTCGCGGTCTTGTAATTATATTGTAAAATTTTATGTTAATTGCTATCGCAGTTAAAAAATATACTTAGTTAATCACATTTAACGAATTTTTAAACAATATATTTTTATATCATATTCTATATACATGATCTAAAAGAATTTAACTAGCTTTGGTGTATGTTGACACGAAAGAGGAATAGGGTAAGGCGTGTTCGAACTGGTGGCGTTGGTACGGCTTTTATTTCATGTGCATTTTTCCATTTATTTAATACATACACAGAAAAAATAATGAATCAACAGCATTAATCTAAGTTGAATGAACTTTGTTATATATATTTCACAGTAATAATACATATTAATTAAATATATATGCTATATCATAGTTTTCATATAGCCTAAGATATATGTATAATATAGTGAAAATAAAGTAGAATTAACTTTATATATTTATGGTAAACATCAACATTAATTAAATCAAACCAATTTTTTTCGGTGCAGGCAACTTACCCCGTTAACGGAGCAAGTTGACTCGCTAGACATCTTCGAAGATAAAATGGATTTCTTTTACAAATTTACTTTTAAGCTTTTCAGTGTATATTTTTTTGTTACCGAAGAATTGTACTTTCAAATTATATACGCACAAAATGCTGTATATAAAAGAACAAAAAAAAATAAAATGTAAAAAATTGGCCATCTTGCCTCGGTCTCCCCTATGTATCAGTTTTATCATTCCCGAAACTAGTTACAATCACACCTCATACTTTCTCTCTCATTCACAATCTTTAATTCTCTGTAAATCAATCTTTTATAAACATGAGATGAGTGAGTCAGGATCGAACCCGAAGGTTGACTATGAGTCGACCGTATTCACATAAAGACACGCGCGTCTCCTTTATTATTCTTATATTTATATCTTTCTTAAGTAAAATTAATTAATTAATTAAGAATCGGGGAGGAAAAGCACATTAAGAGACGTAATAATACATGTATATTTTTTATTGTTTATTCGTATAAAGGTTATAAAACTTAAAAATATATATATCCAACGTGTGTTAAATGTTGATTTCGTTAATATCTAAAAAAAAGCGTCTATCGCGCGATACATCGTGCAAAGATTTTTTTCGCGATTTGAACGAATCAAATACTTTATATATAATCTTTTTTGTATTGTGAAGCAGACTTCTTCATGGACGGTATCTCGAGGTGTTACGCGCACACGGATGCGTTTTAAGGGTTCGTTTATCAATGGTGTCCGTGTATTACGACGCGTGTAATAAATAATTTCTGCAAATGAGTAAGAGTTTACCATGCGTCTTGCAATAGATGACGTTTGAAGTCCAAGGTAGACCCTTAAAGCACCGGTGTGACGTGTAACTAATTATACTAACTAAAATCTAAACTTTTATATATATAAATCTTGTAATATACATATTTATCGTGCGCTATGTTATTAAAATAGATCTTTGATGTTTGTCTCAAAAACAGATACATATTTATACACGTAAATTTGTATAACTCTTGAGGCACTAATTATCGAAGGACGGCATAAAAATCATTTCATCCACGCAAGTATGTATATATAAACAGGACGGTATCATTGTCACTTACTCGATTTTGTGAATCGAGCTGGAATACATCTGTCTCTTCTATCCTACTATTTACACATTTTGCCGATCACATTAACGTATATCTCTTTGATTGATCTTTTTTTATATTTGAGGATTCAAGCAATATAAAACAAAAGTTTATCTCTAAAGTCGAGAATATTATCGAGTACTACGAAGGCACGATCTGCGAATGATATCTTCGCGAAACCAAAGTAAGAAATATTAAGGAATGATCTTCAAGCTGCGAGAACTATTGACAGAAAAAAACGTCAAAAAAGCAATTTATATAATTTATAGCTATATTAACCCTTAACTAAACTGGCGGGATACAAACGTACCCCCCATCTGTATGACTTTTTTGTTAATAACTTTTTAATAAACAACGAGCGTCGGCTAAAAGTTTAGAAGTGTTGTTCAGGGTCATGACCTTGACAAATATTGTCAAGGTCAAAGTCGTAGGAGGCTGCCCCCCTAAAGTATATAATTACTTACTAGGTACGTTTGTACCCCGCCAGTGTAGTTAAGGATTAAAAACCTGAAACTATAATATATTCTTTTCGGTATATTCTTTTAATTACTATGAACACTTTTGCCGTAATTCTTTTGGTAATTATAGTTAACAGTGTAGCTGACGGAAATCACCGGCTACAACTATTACACTTGATTTGTACTTCAGATATTCTGCCTCCAAAAGTACGATGCCCTAACCATGTAAAAAACAGAAACTTTATGCGTTTTATAAAATTTAAGGAAACAGGACGGAGATAATATTTTGAAATAATAATAATCGTTAAACACAATAGCATAAAAATATAGATATAATATAAAATGCACGAAATTGCGTTAATACTCTCAGAAACAAATTATTTTCGATCGTGCGATCTTATGACATATCAGTTTTGTGCGTTTTGTAATTCAGAAATATAAATAATACTATACTTTCTATAGTTATATTATAAACCTTCGAGCAAGTAATAAAATATTAATTGTTCTTATTTCATTCTTGACGATACGATCTTCTAAAATATCATCTACAGGTGCAAAAGTACGTGAAGATAAATATATGAAAAATGTAAGATTTTGGTAATTATGAAATATATATCCTATGCTACATAGATTGTGTAGCAAAAAGATCTTCAACATGAGCATTGCATACAAAAACAGTCGAAATTATTAACCCTCAGATTGTACACTTCATGTACGCACACGTAAACTCTACACTAGTGCAAATTGGAATTTTACATTTTTGATTGCAAATATCTTTATGAAAATAAAAACAATATTAATGTTTCACTAGTGCTTTTTATAGGAAATTTCTTTAGGTATTTGGGGGTATAAATCTATTAGATGTAATGGGTGTATATATGGAAGTGGAAAGTGAACGTCTTCCCCAAAAATACCATCCACAGTTGGTTGAGTAGAATGGTGATTCCACAAATGTGTGCCGACGTCTGGCCCCGACGTCTGGCCATTAGTTCTTGCCGAATTTGTTTATATGTTGTTATCCGTGCGACCAAGTACTTTCGCGAAAAAGCGCGCTCGCGCGCGCGCAGCAACAATGTGGTGCCAGGCTGCCGCTTTTATAGAGGCATACGCGGCCCCCACAGGTAATACTTAAAATTCATTGGTAATACTTGAAATTTCGAAAAAAAATTTTTTCTTAATGAAAAATGCATTTTTATGAAAATCAAAATTGAGAAACGACAGCTGTTTGAATTCGCACTAGTGTGCAATCTGAGGGTTAAAAAAGATTACCTTCACTGGAAAAAGAAATTGACACTTAAAACTCATCACATTAGTCACTGCGCATGCATATCATATTTGTAAAGTTATATAAAAACGGCTTTTCAGATGATTAGAAATGAGATTCGCGGACATGTATTAAGGTCTGATCCATATTTGTGCTCCGTTAGCAGAGGCAAATCATGGCAATAGAAGTGGATAAGGATCGAATTCTTTTACCTTTATGTTACCGCTAGCCGTCGCCGAATTGCTGCGTTCGGAAGTACCTCATTATTGTGACGACGAGCGACGCGATAAGCAGGAAACCTGCTGGCGTGGTTAAAAGCGTAGCAGCATTGTAAATTGGGCAGTAGGGACACTGAGAGCTGCCGCAAACCTCGCATATATTTAATGTGTATGTGGGCAGTGCATCGAATATAGATTCGTTGAAGCGTTCTGAAACAAGAATAGCAAATGACATATCAATATGTATATTAATCGCGATAAACAAATAAAATTTAATAATATGTTTATAAATACCTGGCGAATAATAATCGTAAACGCGAATAGAAAGGTATCGTGACATATTTGCGACTGGATACCAACGTTCCACCGTGAAGTTCACGCACGTCTCCTCAGTATCCAAATAATCGAAATAGAAGAGCACTTTCCTTTCTTGGAAACGCGCTCTCTGGAGATGCCTCACTTGCTTCGATAGGATATACCTGTCCAGAGTTTGCTGCTGGATTATGTAGCCAGTTGGTATGCCTACATCCAACACAGCCATGCCGGAACGCGCAGATTCGTTGATATTCGTCCATCTGTGTGGAAACGCAATGCATTTTTATGGGCGTAAAACTAATGGCGATGATTATATGCAATCTCACCTTTGACAGCTAATATACGAAATGTGAGACTGATTTCTGCCATGGAAATTCGCTCTGGTGACTAGATCGAAGGCTTTCACCGGCGGCTGTGTTTGGAATCTCTTTATATCCACGTTATACTGCACATGCATCTGTAGAATAGCGTAACCCGCACCCTTCGCCTGCACTTTCACGGTTCCCCATGCTTCCGGGATCTGAAAAATAATAATCGTGCAATTAAAGCGTCATTTTAATATGTGTCGCGGAATATACATTACCGTTCACAAGTTCGGGAACGTTTGCGATTTTTTCGCACTTCACGGAAGGTTAAGTACCTTGGTAAAAAAAATCCTACCGAAGTTTTTAAAAATGCATATATTTTAAAGAGGAGAGATAGAGCTTTAAATCTATCTCTTACAAGGGAAGGACACAGTGGACTCGTCACAGATTTTGATCTCCTTCAACATGGTGAAACTACATCGAAAATAAGTTGTGTCGTGTCCGAACGTTTTGTTGAATGGGCCTTGTAAATAGCATTTTTTAATATTTGAAATTTCGGGCATTCCGGCGTCGAGCGTCACGTAGGTTATAACCCTTAAAAAAACATATCCGACAAGCAATACCGTTTGGCGCAGTCGATAAGCAACGGACTAGCAATGGCAAGATCGCTGGTTCGATACCATGCTGCTCAATTTTTTTTAGTACTTTATGTTTTTAAATTATTTATGTAGATGTTTATTATTTAATATACAGAAAAAATATTTGGTAGATATTTTGTTACGCATTAATTTTTTAGATATTTGTCTATATAAAATAAAATTCATGAAATACATGATATATTTTTACAAACATATTATATTTATTTTTTAAGCTTGACTTATACATCTAAAGATTTTCTATAACATTCCGGGAAATAAAAATCGAAAAGACGATTATTCTAACGCAAATAGACAAGATATTCGACTGTATAACAAAAAAAAAGAGAAAGTAGCCGTTGATTTATTTAAATGTTACATTGTGCTGGATGATACGAATCGTAAAAGCATATAAAACATAAATATTTTCTACATACAGCGCATTTTATGTGAAGCCACATGCTGTGCAATCACATTTTGATTTTCGAATGTCAGTACTATCGGAAAAGCAAAAACTTGATTAACATTCACAAATATATTTCTTAAGAATCGTCTTTTCGATTTTTATTTCCCGGAACATTATAGAAAATCTTTAGATGTATAAGTCAAGCTTGAAAAATAAATATGTTTATAAAAATATTTCATGTATTTCATGAGTTTTATTTTATGTAGACAAATATCTAAAAAATTAATGCATAACAAAATATTTACCCAATTTTTTTCTGTATATTAAATAATAAACATCTATGTAAATAATTAAAAAAATAAAGTACTAAAAAAATTGAGCAGCTTGGTATCGAACCAGCGATCTTGCTATTGCTAGTCTGTCGCTTACAGACTGCGCTATACGGTGTTGATTGTAGCATATGTTTTTTAAGGGTTATAACCTACATGACGCTCGACGCCGGAACGCTTGAAATTTCAAACATTAATAAATGCTATTTACAAGGCCCATTCAACAAAACGCTCGGACACGACACAACTTATTTTCGATGTAGTTTCACCATGTTGAAGGAGATCAAAATCCGTGACGAGTCCACTGTGTTCTCCCCTTGTTAGTTTCGTCTCTACGATATTTTGTTTCTAAATTATATAAAATTGAAAATTGGTATTTTTATTAAAACATCTTTAAAATGCTATTATTAAAATATCTTTAAAATACTTTATTTATGCCCTGCCATCGAATCCCCCACTGACATATTCGTCTTTGGAACAAACTATAAAAAGTGGAAAATGTATTTTTGAAATAAAAATTGACTGCCAAAATTTTTTAAAAAGCACATTATAACAAACATTTTTTCTCTTTTCCTTTTTTTCCGTAAACTTTTTAGTTTTTAAGTTAAAAAACATTTTATAAAAAATGAGTTTTTACACAAGAAGTTCAATATTATTGCGAAAAATCATTGCACCAATTTTTTTAAAAAAGCATTTTAAAGATTAGAAAGCCTTTAAAATATTCTTTTGTTAATTTTTGTCTGATGATGTTTCATCAAGCTAGTGTTTCAAAGTAACAAAAAAATATTGAAAAAATACTCTTCTTTTCAATTTTATATAATATAATATAATTTATAAGAACAAAATATCGTAGAGACAAAACTAAGAGATAGATTTAAAGCCCTATCTCTCCTCTTTAAAAATGCATTTTTAAAAACTTCTCTCGGATTTTTTTTCACCGAGATACTTACCTTTTCATAAGATGTAAGAAAATCGCAAGCGATCCCGAATTTATGAACGGTAGTGTACTTGTTTCAAAATGTTACATACCTCAATAGTTTGAAGCCTCGCTATATTCTTATCGTTTACGGTCAATATCTTGGTCTTTCCCGGCAAAGAGGTAGCTTCTACCGTTACCGTGAGCGAACTGACGTCCCTGATTCTCGACCTCACGGTGTACTCCGTCAGCGCCTTCATCGCCCAAACGGTATCCTGAGTGGAAGCCCATCCAGCGTCCGTCAATCTTTGTTCATTCAGCCATCTAACTATCGGTTCTGTCATAATCTCTTGCCGAGCAACGTGAACAAGCAGCGCATATGCAGTTGTCTCTATGTTCTCCGAGTCGTACTTGTAGGGTAAACGCGGCAGCCGGAACGGCTTCTGATTCTCTATTTTTTGCGGAGTAGACGGCACATGCTCTCTGCCCCAATACGTCAGTTCGCCTTCTCTCCGTGCGTGTCTCGCCAAGATATTGAAGGCTTGCTCCGCAGTAGAGGCTTTTGCTACCAAGAGAGCGTAGGCCACTATCGCTATCTCATAAGGCTTACCGTGCTCTTCCAACAGCTTCAGGTTCCTCTCCAACCATTTTATAGCATTAGCTGCGCTCAGAGCCACTTGAGAACCTAGGCCACCCGTGAGATCCTTGACGCTCTCCAGCGTGATGAGCACATGAGCGGTGAGACTGATGTTTCGATGGGCAATTATGTCATTTCTATAGTTCAAGGAACTGTTCATCTTTCGATCCGGTAACCAGGTCACTTCGTAAAACGCGCCTTCCGGTGTCTGATGTTTCAATATCCAAGAAACCGCCTGAGCAATCACCTCGGGATCAATGTATAGATAATTTTCCCACTCATAGAAGCTGGCTTCCTGAAAGATCCGCGCGCAGAATGCTGTCAGCCAGACACTTGGCATCGACTGATTCCAATCAGAGCGGAAAAAGCTGAAAGATCCTTCGGGATTCATGAACGACAGCTGTCGCTGATAGCCGATGTTCATGTAGTAAAAGCTTTCCTTCTCTTGTGTACGATTGCGCTGGTTAATCAAGCGCATATACAAGGTGGTATACATGTTGGCGGCGAAGCTGAACATGTTCTGCTCGGCGCAGTCCATCGGCAGATTCATAAGGCTTGTCGCGTTCACTGGCATCGTCGGGAAGATAGGCCCCACCACGTCGCCGACTAAGGTGATGGTCGCTTTGTTAGATCCGAATACATAGTAACGGTTCTCGTCATACGGTATAATCGGTGTTTCAGTGATGTTCACGTGCATGTGTTGGACTACGTAGGCGCGATTGCTGAGATCCAGCAGGACCGATTCATGTCGATATTGCGGCAGTCCGTCTGCCTCGACATGCAGGTTGCGAGTCACCGAATCCCTGCCGATCAGAGTGGTTGCGTAAACGTGAACTTTGATGTCGCCGAGTCTCACCGGCACGATGGGCAAATAAACGACAGTGGCATCCTGAGCGGGAATCCAAATGAAAAATTGATGCTCGCCAAAGGATGTGCGCGGCTTGTATGACTGCACAATGCCATTGTCTTCAACGTGGACGAACTTGTAGTCTTTCGAACCCGCCAAAACCACCGTCGCCTCGATATTATAGCGCATATAATTGAAAACGGACACGCGAATACCGATTTGTTCGCCTTGCCTGCTGTGAGTCGGCATTTCCACGTTTATGTAGAACGGCAGAACTCCGGTATACGCCAGCGCCTTCGGCAACATACCGAACCCGATGCTAGGCGACATGCTGAATGCAGTGACCATCCAGTGTACTGGTCTTCGGGGCACATCCAGGTTGAAAATTTGTCGGCCGTGCGGGCCGATGTTGATATCTTTCCACAGCCAGACATTCTCGTAGTGCCTCTGGATCCGATTGAACCGCCACTTACGGAACTGTGACAAATCAGTCGCGTTCCGCTCGACGCATCGCGCCTCGTCCGTGCCGTCCTCGCAGTCAAATACGCCGTCGCATCTCTTTTCCAATCTATAGCACCGACCAGTCAGGCACTCGCCATACCCCTGCGTCCGGTTGCAGAGCTCGGGCCGCCGATGTAATACGGCGTCCGTGAAGACAACTAGGCCGATGTAATCGAACGTGCGATTGACGTCAATGCCGTAGGTGGAGGATGGAAAATATATTATCTCGTCCGGATCACCGTCATGATACTGCCAAGTATGCATGTGCGTGCCATTAGTCTCCTCGTCGAAATGAGCCATCTTTGTGATTACGTTCGCATATGTCAGCTCATTGCCTGCCTGCATACTGTAGAACGAGCGGTCGATGCCCGATAGAGCGACGTAGGCACCCGGTTCGCCGTAGATGGCTACTTCAACGCGCTCGCCTGTTCTTGCCTTCTTGTTGTTGATAAACACGGTAAAGTTGTTGCGCGAAATACCATTCACCGGGAAAGTCAGTGAATCTGCAATGACTTCGCCGTAACGACCCACGTAATACACCACCACCGTCGCAACGGGAGCCATCTCAGGACTCAGAGGAATCGCGAAAGTCTTTATGTTATGCTGCATATTGTCCTCCCCAGTTAAAAGTATCGTGCCTTTGGCCATGATGAGATAGTTAAAGGTGTCAATGTAAAAGTTGGTCTGTACATGGAACACCATGTATTCGCCGACTTTGGGCTTTTCGGTAGACGTTAATATCTTGATGTGCTTCATATTCGGAGACTCATGGGCGAGCAGTAGTAGTTCAGTCTGCGCCCTATAACCTTCGCCATCGGTGATGTGCGCGTAGACCTTCATGGAGGCAATGTCGTTCAGAATTTGATTGGCGCGATCGGAATCGTTCTCCAACCCTAGTTGCTTCCTGAGATCCAATTTCACAGACCACACGTCCGCATGTTCCGGCGTCGCCCTCAGGTATTGGGTATCAATGTTGCGACGTCCACCGCTTCGCATCTCGATGTCCGCGCGGATTTCCATTATAGCGTCCCTAAGCTGCGTGGGTCGTAGCGGCGAGTTGTCATGGAAGGACGCGACCAGACTTAAGGTGAACGGCATTGCTGGCTTAAAGACTTGTGGAGTACCGCCAAGGAAACGGACCTTTGTGGTAGAATTGAAGATTCTTGCCGTAGAGTAACCGACAATCACCTCGTCCAGGAATCTCTCGCCCACTGTTGCGATTACAGTGACTTCCATTCCGTCAATCGACGGAACAAAGTTCAACAATTCCCCCATAGGATATCGGAAATGATACGTTCCATTGAAGAATCTCAGTACTGGTGTTCTCTCTTCGTATATATTGAGTATCCTAAACCATGATGGATAATACTCGTTAAAGTTGAAGTATCTCTCGACCGGTTCAATCGCCAATGAGGGATTGTACGCTCTCTCCAGTGGCTTGAAGCTGGCCTTCAAAGTTAGATTGCCCCTCACCGGTGCGCCCGAAGTGTAATTTGCTTGAACAATACCATAAATATAGGGATCGTTGTCAAAGAAGAACGCCGGCATTGTGATATTGACTTCGAAACGCGTTTGGTAGTACTCTTCTACGAGGAATGTCTTTTCCTCCACTTGACTCTGCGCTATTACTTGTACAATCCATTCTCCGAAAACCGGTTGATCTGACAGCTGGTATGACAGTGACACTGTACCCAGATTGCTCTGTCTGCTGAGCCATCTTTTCATAATTCTCCTGTTTGGATCCAACATAAATACATCCACAGGATTGTTATAAGCTTTCAACTCCGTATCAATCGGAATTGTTCTGAAACGTACTGTTTCACCTTGCATATACATGGGCTTATCCAACTGTATGAAAATAGTCATAGAGCGCTGCGAGAATATCAATTTGGTTTCGTTCAGAAAGGCCTGGCCACCTCTCAGACTGTTGTACATTCCTTCTATACGCAACTTATATTCACCACCCACGGAAGTAGGTGGCATACGCATCATTAAAGTTTCAGGTATGCCCTCCTTCACTTCTTGATGGTCCGCTGCTACTTCCACACCATTTCGCTGAATAGATGAACGAACTGTCATAGGCAGCGGACTATGAAGAATGTTCACAGCCACTCTGTACACTTGACCTGGTCTAACCATGCGAGACGCAACTACAAAGTACGTGCTGTAATTAAATAAAAAAGTAATCGTTATGTTGAATCATTTGGTAGTTCTTTATTTACATATTCTAATTGTTAGACTTGACATAGCAATACTCACGATTCTTTAATTATGACATTCTCATTTTGACCAGAAGGATTCCGGAATCCAAAGCCTGCATTCTGATCCCAGTCGTCGTAACGATTCCACGGAAGCCTAGGGGTAGATTCTGTCGATTCCTGAGTAAACTGGCCATTTCCAGAAGCCAGGAACAATAAGAGGATCCAGACCAACATCTTTTCTGAAAAACGGGATTTATTACTTATTTATATTCCATGAAAACATTCAAAAATACTTTCTGTCGACCGTGTTGTGATGTGTCAAAAACCAAAGCAAGGATCAACTCGCGGGCAACATAAGAGCGGTGATTAATACGTAGTGTCAATTATAGCTAATTGTCCCCCAGCCAAATTAAAAATTCATGACGTAAATAAATACAACTTTTGACACATATATTCGTGAGTGCTTTTAATTGGACCTTTATTGGAAATACGCGTAACTCGTTGGGCGCGGTCGATTTTCTGCGTAAATTAACGGGACGTCGCTCTACGACCGCAGCAATCGTCGATGCGTCAAAAGTTACGCGGCGAGACGCGTCAGAAGCGGGATCGCTCTCGCGGGGTTAAGCAGCGCGCGGCGGTCAACGCCCAAACGATCGCGCATTCCTCGAGTCGCGTGTCATCGGCACTCACCTCGGGATCGCGATTTCCTGGTCGAGTTGAATCCGCCGTGTCAGCGAGTGCCGCGCGCGATTAGCATCACCGCGTTGGCGCGCCTACGGACGAGGATACTCAGAGCAGGGCGTCGAACACGTCGGTTACGCACATCGCGATTCGCGTGGAGACTCGCGTACGAGAGGAGTGGCCCGTTACGAACTTGTGTTTTGTCGCTGGTGACGCGCGGGGAATCGAGATCGGAAAACCACCGTCGCGCCACCAATCGCGCCTTCGCATAACGACAATGCGTGATTGGCTGGCGCAAGTAGGGTGGAGTCCCATGGCACGTATTTTCTGCGTCGGCTGGGTCTACATTGGATGTCGTAAGTCGTGTCGGAAGAAATTGACCAATCACAGTTCATTATTCTCCTTACGGTCGAAGAATAATGAACTGTGATTGGTCAATTTCTTCCGACACGACTTACGACAT
>NJRP01000244.1:5575-17558 GCA_003063835.1 Aphaenogaster floridana
TGTGCTACATGGGTATATACATATATGTATATTTATGTATATAAATTTTATATAATTTATGAGATATTTTTTGGTTTTGTGGTAGTTGAACATTTCAAAGTTTAAATAAAATATATCGATATTATTTTTGTACCAAAAAGTTTATAATAAATGTTTTTTTTCCACTGACACGCTATTCACGCTAAATGAAAATCTCTAATTTATTCGAAAGAGACAGAAATTATACAAGCTCTTAGTTTTATAATTTTTTTAGAATTTTAGATACATTATAACATACATTATAATTATTTCGATATAATATCGATATTTATCAAGATTATCGATATTATCGATATCAATTTTTATGAATGATGATAATATCGATATCGATATTTTAAGGTATCGTTGCATCCCTAATAGTAGGTAATAATTGCAGTATTTAAAAAAAATTGTTTTAGATCTTCAAACCGCCGCCGGAAGTAGTCCTGACGTCCTAATGATGTCATTTATTCGTTTAATGCCTCATCATCAGAGCTGTCCAAGATACATCATTACTATGCTCAGAAGGTATACCTTCTGAAAGATATTTAGCATATCCTAGATAAATGATCGACATGGGAACAACAGCCTACGATTTGGGTGCTTTCCATTTAGTGACACAAGTCGACACAAACATCGTTCTATCTTTCTTAGCATTCAATGAGTAATAAAGATAGAATGACACTTGTGTCACTAAATGGAAAGCACCATTTGTTACCGTCGTCACCACGAGGAGGTGCCTTGGACGCAAAAAGAAATCTTTGGGAAAGGATGAATACAAAAACAAGAATTCTGGGAGTTATATTCAACTATAAAATAAAAAATCATCAGTTTATTGCAAGGCATCGTGTAAGCATAGATAACAAAATGAATACATTTTACACATCAACATTGATAACGTCCTAACATTGACCGGCAGGTCAATTGGCCATTAGCACTTATAAATTTTCAATCCTCTCATGATGCCCTACAATTTGGTATACATCTCATCTCTAGGCCAGATGGCCCAGAAACCTCTATAAAAATGGGCGAAGGTTTTTGAGAAAAAAAATAAAAACCTAATTTTTACCTTTCCCTTTGGAGGAGTGTAACTCCTCAGGGAGGGATATAGGGGTAGGGTGGAATACCTATATGTTTATATGAAAGACCCCCCCTAAATTTTCGACAAAAAATCATCTTTTAAAATTTTTAGCACTTATTTAGAATCACCCTGTATAAAGCATGTCAAACATGTATGAGTCTTCTTTTTATTCTTCATGTTATTTATTGCACTATTACTCACAAAATCGTTATAAGGCATTTAGAATGTTACATGCTAAGTATGTGTCACACATAGGAAAAAATATTTTAGATAAAAGTTGTTTGTTTCGAAGACAGGAAAAAATAGAGATATTAATTTGATCTTGAGTGTAGGTGACAAAGTTACATAAAGGTTACCATCAATTTTTTAAATGGAATTATATGATTTTCCTTACATAATATTCCTCTAGTTATTTTGCAAAGTATTAAGGTTATCAAAAAAATCACAGTTTACGAGATATTTTATATTTTGTTTTGGCATATTTTAACATAAAATGTAAATTATCTCGCAAACTATTTATTTTTTGATAACCATCCTAATACTTTTATGTACAGAATGAAATAAATCAATCGTGAAGAAAACAGTTTTTTATTTTTCAAAAAAAAAAAGGTACAGTGAAATGTCCATATTCGGGACAAGTTATTGCATATTTTTAGCGATTACTTTGTAACTAAATTTTTTAGAAAAATTCGGTGCCGATTCTAGAACCGATAATTCAAGACCTACAGTTTGGCATCACAATAATTTTTCAGCGATAAGCATAGCTGGATTGAGAGCACGTAAAATACGTCAAGGTGGAAGTCTTGAATATGGCCTAATTCGGGACAGCATTGCCCTAAATAGGGATAACATGTTCTCCCTGCGTTTTTTATGTAGAAGTGGAATGGTGTTCGGGAGATATCATATATTAAAAAGCTATCATATATTGAATACTGAGCTATCATATATTAAAAAAGCAATACACTCCAACAAACGGCACCTCCATACAAGAAACCTTTTTACAGCGTTTCTAAAATTAACTGTATTTTTGGGTGTTTCAAACTTTTCACTTTCTGTCGCAATTACGGGCGTTTGGATAAAAAATTGTACGTTTTTAATTTTTTAATGGAAAACGAGGTTATATGCAGAAATGGAGAACGCGTAATGCAGAAATCAGAATTAATTTACATAACCGTCGCAAACTTTTACGCGTTAGAACAGAATTGTTCCGAATTAGGATGCCTGTCTCTATTTAGGCACAACGACTGTAATTGCATATGACAAATTCCATAATTTTTTAAAAATCTGTGTGTTCTCTTCACTAATTGTTTCATTTCATCATTCTGTGCATAAAACTAACTTAAGGTTTTTTACGATTACTTACGGTTATCAAAAAATAAATAGTTTTTGAGATATATTATATTTCTTCCTCATGTCAAAATATGGAAAAATAAAATATTAAATATCTTGTAAATTGTTAATTTTTTGATAACTTTATCTTAATATTATATGCAAAATGACTAGAGGAATCATACTACATAAGGAAAAACATATAATTCCACTTGAAAAATTGATGGTGACCAGTATGTGACTTTGGGAGCTAGCTTTCCAGCAAGGGATACATATTGACACAGAAATCATTCTATCCTTGTTTGATATTCAGTGAAAGACAAAAATAGAATGACTCCTGTGTCGAACGATATGTGTCTCTTGCTGGAAAGCTTCCTTTATCATCTCAAGGTCACTAACACTCTATCTCCTGCTTCCTAACACACACTCAAGGTAAAAAACACAACTCATTAACATCTCTATCTCCTCCTCCCTTTGAAACAAACAATTTTTATCTAAAACATTTCTTATATTTCTATGACGTGTACTTTCAGGAATAATAATTTTAAATGCCCTATCCCATATATGATGTAAATATATCTTTTATTTTATGCATGTGTGGATGTATTTTTTACTTTATCTTTCAAAAATAGACTGACAACAAGAGCATGCCTGATCACGTGCACGTAGGAAGAGTATATGAGAGTATCATTAATGCCAAAAAATGTTTTCAGCAACGGTTTTAAATTCTTCTGAAGCTAGGCATAAATGAGTTCCGCCTCTATCCTTCTATCAAATATACATGGTGTCCCAAGATTTATCCGACAAACTGCGAGAGCATATTCTACAAGTAGAAATAAGAAAACAATGTTATGAAGTTTGGTTAGAAATGCTTTATTACAAAGTTATAAACAAATATTGAAACGGAACATGGATCGGTTCTCTGGTCTCCGATTTCGAGATCGCTAGGTTTAGCTCTTCTGGATTTTTATTTATGGGGAACCTTAAACAATCAAGTTTACAGTATAGAAATGACTTCGCGTGAAGATTTAATGCAACGAATTAACAACTCAGTTACTGAATTGCAACAAAATTCTCAGGAACTTCATACTGTAATAAATTCCGTATTGCATCGATGTCAAGCTTACATTGTCACGCAAGGACGACAAAATGCGTTACTAAATCGTTTCACTTATATGCACAATAGAAAATCCTTTGTTACCATGTTCCGTTTCAATATTTGTTTATAACTTTGTAATGAAACATTTCTAGCCAAACTTCATGTAACATTTTTTTTCTTATTTCTACTTGTAGATATGCTCCCGCAGTTTGTCGAGTAAATCCTGGGACACCCTGTACAAATAAATTAAAAAATAAATTTAAATTAAGAGGTTATAACGAGAACAAATTATTCAGAAGCATAGTTCTAAAATATGGCGCACGAGATCCGTTGTAATACGAGGAGTTAACTGCAATTTGTTAACCTTATACGTGAAAAAAAAACGATTTCAGCCTTGCGTGCGCGCATATATTTCAATGATTTTATGTTCAATGTTAAGTGAGTTTCGCGCCTGTGTATCTTTCGTATTAACAAGTCTAATATTAAACAAGCAACTCCGCGATTCTGTCTCGCGTAAAGATACTCGGATTAGCATGAGAATTGAAAAATATAAATAGTTAGAGTAAAGATGAATGTCGTTTAATCTGCTGAAAAAGTTATGCGTCGTGTAAGCTTATTGTGTGTCACGTAACGCGGATAATTGCGACCGTTTCAATTCACGGGTCGATAGTTAACGCTGGCCGAGTGCCAGACGTAGTCGCGAACGTGCAGCTCATACAAACAAACCTACTGACAGTCGCTGATGACTATCTTCCTACCGCACTGAGAGCTAATTTATGGGGTGCAAAGAGGCGTCGCGAGCTAAGCTTCACGCACACATACACACACACACACACACACACACACACACACACACACACACAGTTGTAAAAAGAAAAAGAAACAAATATCGTCCACGAATAGCATTGATTTTCCGCGAAACGAGATCCAGCGAGGATTTCGATGCCACGCGGATCAATTACGCCGCGGGAAGGGCTCTCCTCGGTCTGGGAGAGACGTCGAAGTAATTAATGCGGCGTATAAAAGCCGACCGTAAAATTCGCGATCGACCGAAAAAAAAAAAGATAAAGATCGCGGGCGCGGCGTGCTAAAACGCGATGCCGCGCCGACGTGAAAATCTATTACCGGTCTTAAAGACTCGGGCCAATAACCCCATTTACATTTTATGGCCGGCTGTTCTATCTTGATTTGGGCGGCAAGTAGGTCCGGTGTGTTTCTCGCCCTGGAAACCGGAAAAGGAACACTGAGAGCGCCGAGAAAGGAGAGAGAGTGTATGAGAGAAAGAGAGAGAGACATAAAGAGAGAGGGAGAGAGATAGAGAAGAAAAAGGAGAGAAAGCCACGTATCGATGGCGAACGAATGAACCAACAGGTCGAGGTGGCCTCTGGACCATATATACGGGTGGGCACTAAAGTTTACGACCACGCCCCTGACTGATCGGAAACCTGTGCCGGACACGATTCTCCACTTGGCTCCAGCTCGAGTGTCGTCACTTTGGAACCCCCCGTGTCGTTTCGACAATGCCCAGAACTAATACGCCGCGAAAATCGCGCCGGCATTCTTCAACTTTGAATAGGGATTTAAATATCTCTTTTTTTAAGTATTTCTCTCTCACTCTCTCTTCCCCTTTCTCACCCGGGATTTAAATCTCCTCCCTCGCACACCGGTAGTTCTCGTGGCTCAAGGAATTTCATTATGCAGGCCTTTCGTCACGCATGGCATAAATCATCATTTCGCAATGAGCGATCTGCTGCCGTCGATTATCCAGCGAACTTCCAAGGTTCCAAGACTCTTTAATTTTTTTCCCTGGGTATTTGAAAGTTTTTTCAAATACGAGAGTCATGTTCCATCACAAAATATCGATATTCCACAGGATATGCCTCAGGTATGTCAGTCACATTTTTCTGTTCAAGTAATCACATTCTCACTATTGTCGCTTGCGATTGTTTCTCAACAATACGTAAAGAATTTGGTATGTAAGGAATGCGATATGAAGTATCGTTATAGATTGGTGAAAGCTATTATTAGATTGATCCTCAAGAGTATCTCGACCCCCCGCCGATGCCCACGGGACAAACGCCGTGGATCACACGCGCGTTTCCACGTTACGAATACGAAATGACATGAGGAAGCCATCCCTCTCCCCCCCCGACCTACCACCAGACCCCCCGGCGAAGACTTGAATTCCTGGTGGTCATTAGGACGGTATACCTGTGTCTATAATCTTTTGTAGTGGCCTGTTACCCCGCGGGCCACAATGCCCCGAGCTCCGACAAGTGTTTTCGTATCTGATTGACCCATCTCCGGGGCAGGGCCTCCAACAAACGGCTAATTTTTCTTCGAGCTAACGACCTTCGTATACCTGGACGCTCCACCATCTACGCCCCTCGCCACCCTCCCATCCCGTCCCTCTTACCAATTTCGCCTCTTTTGTCTTTTCCCGCTGCTGCTGCTGCTGCGTAGCTTTTTGCGTTTCACCTATCGCGAAACTGCGAAGTCACCGGAAACGCTCGCGAGCCCGGTCGTTCTCGACGTCTAGGGTAGAATCTACCGCCATCCCGTCTCCCGTCATCCTGTTCTCGCGGACCCTTTGCGCCCCGCCCTCGCCCTTACCTCTTTCGAAAACGCGCTCCTGAGAGAGGAATCGGGCTGAAGCCGCACGACGCGTTCATTCTCTACTAGCGGACCACCTACCGCGCGGGAACGGCGTATCCTCTTCTCGTGTCCTGTCGAGGACCCGCCGCAAGGAGGTTCAGCTTTTTTTACCGTTACTCATTTCTTCGCGGAATTCAGCGAAGAATATAAAGTGGAAGATACGGAAACCTTGTTGTCGCCCTAAAACATCTATTTCTCTTGCTTAAAAGCTGCAAGTGAAAATATGTATGAAGTGAATCATGAAAGAAATATCCCGCCACCGGGATTCTTCAAAGGGAAAACTTTTTAGGCAAAATTCTTTTCGTGTGACTCCCCTGGGTTTCTCTTGACAGCTTTAGAGTGCTAAAAGTATATCATCTTACAAGCGTGCTCGCCGAAATACCATTCAAATCACACTTTTAAAAGGCATACACGCCGATTGATATCGCTCATTTGCTACAACAACGACATAACTCAAAACACAAAGTTTTTAAGAAAATAAGTTTGAACGTTTTGAATCATTAAAATCATTAAAATATTTTTAAAGGCGATTTTGGTGTAATAACTGATTGTAGAGAAATATAAAAGTATTATTAGTCTTCATTCAGTGTATTGAATTCTCACCTATTATAAAAATGAATTCTCTTAAAAACAAACTTTTTGACTTATGCCTCTCTTGATGCAAAATTCTTTTTTCTCATTTCTCTTTTCAATTTTAGAAATTCAGTTATGTCATTCGAGCAGTAATAAGAACTCCAAAGGCCCGTTCTTTTCTTGCAAACAATTCAAAAATAATAATTTTTGAGTTATGTAGCAAATTTTGTAGCAATTACGCAGCTATTTTGTAGCAAACGAGCGATGTCTTCTCTTACAATATTTATCATACGTTATAATATTATCAACCTGTTAATATCTTGTTTATGCTAAGGAGCATTCAACGAGTAATCGATTTCTCTAAAATCAATTTCGAACTTCTCCGTATTACAGGCGTGACGTGTAGGGAAACGAGGGTTAAAACCACAGATATATTCTTCTCTTCGCCAGTAGATAAATAATCAAGGTAAATTATAGTCGACCCAACTGGCCAAGTTTATTAAAATATCTTTTACGACGTTTCGACTATGGGTTTTGGTCATTATCGAGTAGAATTTAATAATTTGACACTAACAAGCATCTATAAGATCTCCTCTTTCCCCGAAAAAACTGTAAAGAAATTATTGTGTGTGCGAAAAATAACACCTCAACCACACACACACACACACACACACACACACACACACACACACACACACAGGATTCGAACCTGGATCTCCCAACAATCCGCGCGGGCGTCCTACCAATTCAATCATCGAGGCATGTGGTGATATTTTTCGCAATAACAAATATATGTTAGATAAACGTCTTGAGATGGGACACCATTAACAAGGGTTAAGATCATGTCAATTTAAGTTAATAATGAGTAAGCTGGTACCCCTAACTTATTAGAAGCTTATAATAATAATAACTATACTCTGTCATATTTACAATTAGTTAAATGTTACTATATTTAACAATAACTATTCTATTATATTTAGTCACAATCTATTTATAAAAAAAAATTATATAATAATTAATGTAATTAGATATATATATGCTTACAATTTTATAATATCTATTCATAACGAAGTTGTACATATTTATAGCAAGTACTGTAATGATACTGTATAGTGGTTTTTCTAAGAGAAAAATAAAAGTTATATAATTATACTTTGAGATTTTCACAGGAATTTTCTACAAAATTGTTTAATAGTTTGCGGGTTACTACCGTATCTTGATATATTATTAATCCCAGATAGCGCAGGTGATCGTTATAAATTCAAAAAAAGATTCATTTTTTAAAATTCTTTATGAATTAGCGTAATCTGTTGGAAATGAATTCAAAAAGAATTCTTTTCCAATAATATTTTTAGAGTATAAAAAGAATTCCTTTTATATCTGAAAAAGGGCTCAGAATTGGTGACGTAAAAATAAATTTTTTTTAACTTTTAAGTGTGTTTTTAGAACAGAAATGGGATGGAAAAAGAATTCATTTTATAATTCGGGAATTCAAAAAGAATTCTTTTTATATGGGATTCCAACATTTCGCGAACATTGCAGTTCACTTCATCAAGGTGAGAAACAACCTGATACTAGTATCAGGTTGGAACATCTTAGATTAGTATATTATTCCAACATGATACACTGTATCAGATTGTTCCTGATAAAGTGAACTGGAATGTTCACGAAACGTTGTCACGTTGCGTGGTAACTCACAAGTCTCTAAACAATTTTGAAAAAAGTTATACAGTTAGAAATGCTCGTAATGATCTATTAAAATTTTCCATTTTCCATTACAATTTTTCATTACATCTTTATGAAATGGATATGTAAATACAGCGACTACGAAGTAAAATGAATGTCATTTATGGATAAAATAACGCATTTATATCCGAAAATCTTATTTTGCCTTTAATGGATAATCACACCTCATATATTACTCTAAAAGTAATTAAGTTTTGTAAAGAACATCGTATTACGTTCCTTGGATTTCCTCTCTTACAAACCATAACTTGCAGCTATTGAGTGTTGCATTTTATGAGCCATCAAAAACGGCTTATAATTAGACAAGTCTACGAAGATTTCTTGATTTAAAAACCAAGAGGTATGATTTTAGTTAAAAATATGTTAGAATTGTTTAAAAATTATGTTAAAGTAACTATCAATCTGCAATAAATGCGTTTCAAATTGAACAGACATATCGTAAAAATCACAAAAATGTAGCAGCAACATTTTGATCAAAGATTTGACAGAAATTCGCGATAATGAAATAAATAATACCGAATTATTTTCACAAGAGAATCTAATTTTTTTAACGACAGTTCTTAACCACAAATTAGATTTATATATCAACTTTATTCTTCTTAATTTTTCTTCTCCGAAGCTGAACGAAAATGTACAAAATAGAGAAAGAAACTTTTCATTTTTTATTATAAGCTCATTGTAAAAATTTATTATAAGCTTATTGTAAAAAATATGCGGCAAAAAAGAAAAATAAAAAACAAAAATAAATATGATAATAAAATTGAAATAAATACTGGAAGAGGACAGAAAATAAAGTAATGAAAACAATGATAAACAAGACAAACAAAAGAAAAGAAATCCTCTTAAAAATAATCTCGAGAAAAAGAATAAGATTAATCGCTTATTTGATTTTGACTGACGGCTCAAATCCTATTTTTCATAAATAAGAATACCTCTTTATAAAGAAAAAAAAAGTAATATGTTTTCATTCTGTTCTATTTACTGTAGTCTATTTTAATTTTGGAAAACTATAATTTATTTATAAATTTTTCAATGTCTTCTAATAATAGGCAAAGCTTTAGTGAATCAGAAAAAAATAAATTTTTATATTGTTAAAAATTAAAAGAAATCGGTAAACCTTAAATTCGCCATCTTATCTCCCTTCCCCTTATCAGTTTTTTATATCTCTCGCTGCTTCAAAATTATTGTATCGCACCGGTTTTACTTTTACTTTACTTTTAACTTTCTGAGACCAGATGCACTCTGCATCTGGTCTGCGGCTTATTTGACTTCAAGATAATTTTCATCTCATCAAAATCCATCCGTGCCGCTAAGTATCTTTCCTCGTTTCTCTCGTGACAAATTCCTTGGGCTTATCTTTCCATAGAAACATCTAAGATAATTCCTGGGATAATTCACGGGATAGTCTTCAGCACCACTTTTCTCACGCTTGCCGAATTACTGAAATTGTTTTCCTAAGCTGCATCCCTTATCTTGCGTTTCCTGTACTTTGAGTAAAATAAACGCGGAGAAAAAATGGAGGAAGAGAAAAAAGAATGTCGAAAGTATATACGAAAAAAGATAAATCTCGAGATGTATATTTTTACAAAGATACATCTGTTAAGCTTTAAATCAATTATAAACGAATCTTATCAATAACCGTTTTTAGAAAGCAAAATTCTTCAACACTTATTGAAGATCGGCTTTTACTTATCTTTAATGGACGAGCTTTCTTAACAAGAGATACCTAAAGTACTTTTTGTTCGTTTCTCAAAAGTAATGGTTCAAAATTTGGATTTTATGAAAAAATGAATAGAAAAAGATCAGATAAAATATGCTCATACGAGGCCTTCGTTTTCGACCAAAATTTGTTTAGAAATTTGAAATAATGGCATTTATGATGTCTGAAACTTGTATCATGAGGTATTACCCCCTTTCTGTTGCATTATCATTTGGAAGATTTTGTATATTCATCGATCAGTTTCGCTATCGAGAGTACTCTATATTGCTCTTATTTAACACCAAATATAATCATACATAAAAACGCGCAGTATAAATCAATAATTATACAGGATGTTTAAAAAAAAGTGTCACATATTTCGAGAGGTATTTGATTTAAGATCCATGTTTACTCGACATTTTTTCTTGTTTTGAGATAAGTACTACCTGTTCTCAAAATATGTGACACTTTTTTTTAAACACCCTGTATTTCAATTTACGAAGATGAGTTATGAACGGAATAATCGCCTTTTAACGCCAAATTCGCGGTCTCGATACGATTTCTCCACAGAGAGAAAGAGAGAGGGAGACAGAGAAATCCTTCTCCGTGCGACGAGTGTGCGACAAGTATTCGATACTAGAGTACCAACGAGTGCCGTCGCTGACCACCGCCTTCAAGAATGGACATACGGAATTACGTATCGTCGTCCATCGTGCAACCTCTCATTTCCCTCCTACTGCAATCAGCGGCATTTAAGCCTGGCTTTCGAGCGTTTAAGCATTTAGCCGCTTCCGCCATATCTCGCGGTTGTCTTATACCGGGCATACTTTTTTCGCGGAACTGGATGGCTCTCCCTCGTTCGGTTCCTGGAAGAACGGACGCGGCGATGGACGTTGGTATGTCGTGGCATGTTGCCAACAGGAATTGTACTAGTCACCGTTGATGTTCCTCATTCATGTATCATCGAGCAGGAATCCCAGAAAATCGATATCAGTCGTAAATCAGGCGCACTTAGAGCATCTAGGTTTCGTCAATAAAAAGATTTTGTGTATTGAAGATAAATCGATTTCAAATTGCCCTAAGTATTGTTGGCTGAAAGATGACACGATAACCTCAATACATCCTGCGTTGAATCATAGTGCATAAAATGTCATTGTTATGTAGTTTCTACAAATATTTTTGTGTCCTTACAACGTCTGAGAAGACAAATATATGCAACCGAAAGAATACGGTAGTATATCTTCTACGGTTCTCGGAATGAAAAGCCATCTACGTAATCTCATTTCGATCAAATGTAAAAATATAAAAAAAATACGATAATACATTTTCCACGATTCTCAGAATGAAGAGAGTCATCTCCATAATCTCCATTTCGATCAAACGTAAAAAAAAAAACACGTTTCATAACGTTACATTCGAATTTAAGAGTCATTTACATCCGATTTCGGAGTCATATTAACAGAGTAATATATGAATACATGAGTAATATATGAATTTTTTACTTACTATCATTAATATTTAGTTTTAAATTTTTCACGTTTTCATAATTAATTTTGCCGTAACTTAAAAAATTATAAACACAAAAAAGCACGTTTTTGTAAAAGAGTCATATTATACTTTGTGATACACAACATTTGACTTATTATTACACGGAGAAAATTTTATATTAAAAACGAGGGGTCCATCACTAAGTACATCATGTGTACACCAGATTTTTTTCAAGATTGCAAGATTTCGCTAGATTTTAATAGTTCTTTGTAATCTGAAAAGATTTCACGGAATT
>NJRP01000244.1:73354-87695 GCA_003063835.1 Aphaenogaster floridana
AAAAGTTTTGATATTCTAGCAACTATTTTAGGCGTCCTACATAATTATTTTGATGATCCAACAAAATTATTTTTCAGATCTGTATCTGGCCAAATTTTTTAATATTTCAGCAAAACCATTCTTTCCGTGTGGTACTATAAATTATTGTATTGTAAACGTGATATTGGTGGTGATCGTGGCGTAAGAGTTGCGCGTCTGCTTTCTGTGCCAAAGATCCAAATTTAAACCCACCCAGAACATATCAAATTTTTAATTGATTACCATCTCTCGGAAGGCAATGGCAAACCACTGAGAGTACTTTAAAGAAAATCACCATGGAGCACCATGGTGATCACTACACATTAAATCCTCGAAAACGGAAACAAGATGAAACTTGTTTTGACATCAGTAATGTAAATAATTATTTACATTGCTGATGTGAAAACAAGTTTCATCTTGGTAGTAAATAAAATCAAGCTCGTGTATGCAAAGCAGATTAGGAAGGTTGAAGGCCAAGAAACGAGCATAAAATAACAAAGATGTTTAAATAAATAAATAAATAAATAAATAAATAATTTAATTTAATATAATATCATAATTTAAATTCTCATCGTCGTCAAACAATAAATTAAACATAAATGTGAATAGGCCAAATGTCGGTCACCGCGGATCTTGGTGCGTAATAATAATAAATTAAACGTTTCGACTGCGCAGAGTCTTCTTCAGCAAAAAGAGAAAATTAGAAATTGACAATTCACACCATATGAATAAGATAAATAAATAAATAAATAAGATACCACATAATTAAAATAAAAACATTAATGATAAAATTGACTCTCCTGATTATAATATAGGAGCATTACAAACAGGAAAGAAATTAAAGAAAAAGACAAGAGAGACTATATCGAAACCAGTACATACTGAAACTCGTATAAAAGGAGAGAGAAGTCATGAAATTAAAAACCGTATTTGAAGTCATTGTTAATGTAAAACTTGAGTTAGTTCATAAGTTTAAAACAGCGTATTTATTCAAGTTTCATCTTGTTTCCGTTTTCGAAGATTTAATTTTTAATAAAACGTGATATAAGATATCGCCAGATTGTTGGAGTACGGTATTTTATAAAAAAAAATTATTTTGTCATTTAGATAACGTCAATATGTTTCTTCTTAAAAATAAAATAATTAACTGAAGAATATGCATTTTTTCTTTCCCGCTATATCTTTGTTATTTAATTATTTATATTACAGAGAAGAAATATTTAAAACAAAAATTCGATCAAAGTTCTTACGAAAACCATGACGTAAGATGGAATATAAAAGAAAATATAAGAATTTTTAAGTCGATTGAAAAATTCAGTCGACTTTCCTAATACAATAATCTTTGTTTTATAGAATAAATTTCTGACAATTACATTTACATAATTTACGCGTAATCAACGCAAAGTTTCGATGTGTTCAGCTGACATTAACTACGAAGAAACATAGGATTACAATTACAAAAACGCGGATATATAATTAGGTAATTATAATTACAGTCGAATCTCTCTAACTCGAATGCCAAGGGAACAGATAATAATTCGAATTATAGAGGTTTTCGATTTATCGAGTGTTTTGAGTCACAAAAGTACAGAGTGCAGGGAGTGAATAAAAATTCAACTTATAAGGATTTTCGAGATAGCGAGGTTTGAGTTAGAGAGGTTCGACTGTATATTTTGTGGCAGTCTGAAGATCTTACGGAAGGAAAGCGGACGCGGCTTTTCCGACTCGTTAATCTGTTCTACGTGTTTCGCATCTTTAACAACTGTCTGTAATTATTGCTTTAAAAAGTGATCTTTCTTCCGAAAGTGGAAAGTTTGCGTATTTTCTTTATGTTCGTGACATAAGCGTTAACTCGCCAGAATTTTCTTGAAGCCAGGCTTTCATTATTTTAATACAAATATCTCTTATATCACGATTATTTCAAGTACATGTCAAAATATCTAAACAACGAAAACAACGATATAAATGTCTTTCTTTTGAAAAGACGAAAGGACACGCCAAAATGGAAATTCTAAAAAAAAAATTAATTTTTAAAAGAAAAACAAGGCATAAATTCGGTAATTAGAGCAAGAAATCTAGGACGATCTGTACGTTTTGTTACACTATCAAATTTTTTAACTTGCTAAAATCGACTTTCCGGAATCCTATCGATTAACAACCGCTATCTTAGGACACTGTCATGTTTTTTTAATTACGTCCATTTCTTATTCTAGAGGTGCGACACATCGAGAAGTACCTGTGTGCGTGCCTCCGTTTCTCCAGTGACTACGGAGAAGAGGTAAGCCTCGCTGGAGGTGAAAGGGGCCCAGGCTGACGTCGGTAGATGATTAAAAAAAAGACGGCGAACGAGCGCGGACGGGAGCGGGGGACCCCGGAGTGGAAATGCGATCGCGCGGAATATCGGTGGGTTTACAAGGGGTCGGAGGAGGGGGCCCGAGAAGTGGCCGGGGGCCGAAGGCCCAGAGAGGGGACTCTTAACGGTAAAGCCGCGGTAACCTTACTGGCGACTTCGCGTCACTGACCACGACTGACAGTGTTTTTTTCCCTGAATCGATCTCCGCGAAGTTAGCACCCTATTCTTCGATGCAATTAATAGAGTTTTGGCTGTTGCCAAAGAGTTCTATAGCTCCGAATACGTTTTAAAGAGTTCTGATTAAATATAAAAAAATAGGAGTCCGAAAATACAGAGTGTCGACTTTACATTTTCGTTACATGAGAATTAATAATAGCTTTGTTATTTTAATCATAATAGATTTTAATTATAATACTTCAAAATTCTTGAAGCACAGTCTGGAACTCCTTTGAGAGAACGCCAGATTTTCGAAAAATATTTTGATTCATAGAGACTTGGAAAAATTTCTATCCAAAAATTCAAAAAGTCGTCAAAGATTTTGAGATTATTTTAATAATTTATTGATATACCTCTCTGGATAAAATTCCATCTAGATTTACAAAATACAAAAATGTAAATGCAATAAAACTTTTTCTCCTTTTCTGGAAATCACTTATGTATAAATATCTCAAATCCTTTCCTAAGAAAATATACTTGATTACTTACTAATACCTGGATATTCTTTATTTTCAGTCACGCTATTATCGGTCGAGGACTACAACCGGAATTATATCGGATCACAATTAAAAAGCGACCCACCCTCGCATGGATATCATTTACGATGAAACCGGTCTCTTTTAATATGATTGCAAACGTCAAAAGCGGGTCGATCGGTCATAGATGGCGATTTTTTAGTCTAATCCGGTTTTGGTCCAGAACTTAGTTGAGTCTCATGTTTCTAAGCTGTCGATGGATAATTGGAGCACGGATAAGATTTAACATCGATTTGCACCGCAGAATTTAAGAAATTTAGGAAACTCTACCGGTTTGCTCGGCGATGTTACGAAAGCCACACAATTATACTCTATAATTCTCTTCATAATAGAAAAAGCATTTCTTATTCGTACGAAATGTTTCGAAGTTTTTGAATTTCAGAAATCCATTTTTTGTAAAATCGTAGAGTTAATTTTCTGCCGAAATTTTAAAGTAAGATATAATTATATTTATTTAACGTTAGAAATTAATGTGAGTAAAATAATGCGTACACACGATTGCACTTTGCATCTATATGCATTAATGCATACATCCAGGAAATTGCGGAAAATCAATCGTCAATCATCCGTTAAACGTAATATTTCCATTAGTGAAACTGTATTGCCCGATTATTCTCAGAATACATGTCAATTATTTAATTTATTCTATTTTTGATAAATCATCTTCATAAAAAAATATTATTCTCTAATTAATAATCATCAAAACTTCAAGAAGAAACTATTCTAGTTTTGATGCTTATTAATTAGAGAATAATATTTTTAATAAGCATCAATATCAATAATATATTAATAAGCATTAAAATTAAAATAGTTTCTTCTTAGCAGTTTTGATGCTTACTAATTACATGTTTATTAAAATTACCAAAATTAATTTGTGTTTCTGCGTCATAATTCTTACAAAAATAATATTATTACTTCAGTCTTCCATTAATGCTTAACTCGTATCTTTTTTCTAGAACTACTGATTCAATTAAAAATTGAAAATTAATTTCTCCTTGTCAAAAGTATTCAGTACTCTTCGCGTGACATTTAACGAGCAACGGAGCTAAAGCGGCTAAAGATGTACACGAACACAAAGGCCTAATGAACTAGCTAACGCTGATGTTACGCTACATGAAAACGTAGCAGCAGAACGTAGCTGAACGTAGTTGCTACTCCGACTCGGCTGGTTGGCTCTGCTCGGCGCGAGACTTTCATCGCCATCGAGAGAGCAAAGAGGGCCTCAGGCCCGGGGCACTCGACGGTCGACCGGTGAAGGGAACGGATCGTCGTCGGTTATCCCGACTCGTTGCACGGTGAGCAAAACCGCGGGTAAAATGCTGTCAAGTTAGTTCCGTCGTAATCGCCGATCCTTCATTCGGTTCACGTAGGTTCGCGTTAATCGAATGTCATCAAATCCGAGGATATAATCTTGCGAGCGCGAGCCGACAAGAACAAGCAAGGGACCTGGACGCGCCATGGAGAATCCCGAAGAAACAGTAATTGCTCGACAATGCCGCGGTTAGCCCGAAGTCTAACCATCCGAATGATCCTGGATTGAGTAGTATTCGGTTGTGATCGAGGATTGACGAATGCCTAGATCGTCAAGGAAGTGCCAAAGAACTAGCGAGACTGCTCATCACTGGGAGTGTCAATAGTGCGAAGGAATTAACCGTAGAATCGTTGAGCGACTGACCTGAAAGATCAGCGTTGAAGGTACGAAAGGATCAGCAGGATCTAAGGAGCGATCGGAGGAGCGTTTAGGCCTTGGTGGAATTACAGCGTTCCTATCGGGTTGTTCCACTCGGCGACGGTGTTTCGACATTGATTTCATCGGAGACGAGGAAAAAAACACTACCTCTCGTGAAAGTTCGTGGTGCGCGAGTGCTCTCTAGAGGCCCCCTGTTAGCGGGCCCCGCGGATGTTCGCGTGCCGAGGTGGTTCCTGGTTCGCTGGATCGTCGATGTGATCGCGCCGCGCCGTCCCGCCGATCCGTGGAGAATGATCTTGGTGTACGGGATCATCCTGCCCCTCGTGGGAAGCCTCGCGTACGCGCAAGGCACGTATGTCACGATGGATTTGCCGATTTTGAAAGTGGCGTCAATCAAATCGCAATAGAAGCACAGAGCGAATTAAATTCGTTAAAAGAAGTCGGGACCACGCGACTAAATTGAATTATGTAGAAACGGTTGATATCGCAATGTATATTTTGTCGAAGGGGAATTTAATGTACTCGCGTGGCTTACGTAACGATAAATGTAGACTATCGATTCATTTCTCATCTGGAAGTCATATGCGATATTTAAGAGTGAAGAAATCTACTTCGATTGCGAAAACGTGACGTAGGGTTACCATCATCTGCAATTTATCAACTTGAGGCATGAGATGTCTTATTAATTAAGTTTCAATTTAGATTTCTAAACTTTGAATTAATTAAAAAAAATAATAGGACTTTGTTATTTAAATACGCGCGATACAAGCATCCTGGATAAAAATTCTGCAATTTTTTTATTATTTTCAACTAATTACTTGAAACTTTATTATTGTATTACGCCACTTTTGAATTATATTTTCCATCTTTCTCTCTCTCTCTCTTTCTTTTGTGCGAACAAGTTAAAAGGCGGTTGCGCAATTCAGATATATATCGAGGCGTTTCACGCGAGGCAAATCCTTTCGCGTTCCCGCGAAAAAAAAGGAGGCGAGTCTCACAAAGAGGATCCTTCCTCGCTGAAAGCCTTCTATCGCTCACGATCGATCTCTCGCGAAATGCAAAACAGACGCAAGTACGCGTGCATCCTCTCCGCGTCTCTCCGAGTAACGTCCTACTCGAGAGAGTGCATTCCCCGAGTGCAGCACTCCCAATGGCAAGATTCTTCCACAGATGCGTCGGAATGAATCTCTCTAAGCATTTATTTAGATACCTTACTATCTGCGAATGCGTGTACCAGAAAAAGCCTCGGGTAAATGTGCAGAATTGAGGATTGTAAACGGATATCCGCTCAATCCGCGTTACTCTCCGAGGATAACTATCAATAATAAAAATCCCTTGAACGCAAGATTGAAAGTGACTATTAGCAAGAGAATATCTACTTGTTTTGTTCGCTACGTGAGAATGACCCCCATTAAAACTGCGCAGCCTCAGAATCCTAGAAGAAGGAAGGTAAAAGATTCCTTCGACGGACTCGCGTTTTATCCGCCTTGTCCCTGGCGAGCAAGGAAAGGAGAGTAAGCGAGCAAAAACAGGTACCGCCCACTCCCGGCTCTCGTCCTCGCTGGTCTTCTGGTGTCTCGAGGTCACCCGGTATATCCGTAGATAAAGAGTCCCGCCATTGGTCCGTATCGCATCTCGCATTCTCCCGGTTCGCGAAATGGCTAAAAGTCGAAAACGTTTCTCGTCACGGTTCTTTTTCCTGCTTTCTGACACCGCGGGATAGCCGCGGATACTCTCTCGGGAGATCGCGAAAATATGCCTCGTCTCTAAATGCCAACGAGTAAAAGTCTCGGGATATACTATCCCGTTCTATTTCGTGGCGCGCGCGCGGTTTCGTTGCCGTCTAACAGTCGCGTTAATTCGCGCGATACAATATTTTTTCATCGCGGCCACAAATGCCAGGGACTAAAAGCGCTCTGCACCATGCACACATTCCACTTAATATAATTATACATTTCGCTATGACGCAAACGGACCGCCTGAACGTCAAATCTCGCATGTTAGAATGTGGGGAAACACGTGCGATGATAAATGATTTCACGCGATCTCGTAGACCTTGATTAAGTTGTGCGATTATAAAAAATTTTACAAAAAACGTATAACAAGTGCAAAGTAAACCGAAGAAATTCTGAAATTCGCTGTATCTAAGCCTGAAGCTATATGTCTTGCCAAATATGCAGAGAATTAGACTGCAATTCCATTAAACGGTATTTAATTATATCCGTTTTAAAGTGACATCAATGAAAATAAGCGGTGTGCATTGATGCACCTCGAGAGTGAGTCAGAGGGTTAAAAGCTCGGACTGTACGTGGCAGGGCACACCGGAAGTAGGGGAGACCCACCTGTCCCAACCGAAACACGATCCGGCGGCGACGTCCGACCTACTTTGCACTTCGAACCTTCTATTTTCTCCATAAAACATAAACGGGATCAAAACTAGACCGGCGGCGGCGCGAGAAACGGGATATGTAGATGATACGTTTTACGTCGGGGCGAGCCGCTTTTACATTTCCACGGACCGTTATCCTTGAAACGTCGACTTATCTAACGACGTCTGGAACTAGGTAGATCGTACCGATCGCCCGCTGCAATCTGCTACTGTCACCAGATTGATTTCGTCCTTCGCGAGCCCGTTTCTCGCATATTTCTTCCTCGATGCATACGTAACATCGATAATTCCACACCGGGAAAATGCAACCTCTTTGCATAAGAGATTATTTGCCTCCAAGGAACGTTTCAAAGTATTTGAAAGTAAATATAGAGTGCTTCGTAGCAAAGCCGTTTGGCGCATGTCTTATGTTAGATATTTTCTGTCAAAGATTAAACTGTTTCTTCTTTAATCCTTTAAAGCACACATTTTTCTTTATTGTTAATTTACAGGCAACCTATGTACTTATAAGTTTTTTGGGTTGCTGATTACGAATCTGAGGTCGAAATTCAAAAATTCGAAATGGCGGATCCAATTTCACGCAAATCGCTTAAATTTTCGCAATTCAGGCCCGCCATTTTGGATCCGCCGTTTTGAATTTTTGAATTTCGACCTCAGATTCGTAATCAGCGACCCCAAAAACCTAATGTATGTAAGTTTTATGACGATATTACTTATAGATCACTGTAAAATACATTTTCTTCTGAAAAATATGCAATTTTTCACAATTTGTTTATTTATAGCATTGTTACAACTAACAAAATTTGATTCTTCACATTTTTTATATGTTTGTTAACATCTTATATGGATCTTAAAAGTACAAAAAATCCGGATGTAACGATCATAAACATAGTTTAAATAATTAAAAATTAAAAAAGAAGAGGTAGGATTGTGAGACCTCACCATGCTTCAAAGGGTTAAAAAAAATCTAAATAAATCCCCAACAAAAATAAGATATGAACGACATTTAAATTTAATAAGCTAATTTTAGATGCAGCTAAACTCTTCAGAATGATAAATGCTGCTCGGAGAGATAAATACTTATCTTGGATGAAAGATTAATTAATTAATAGAGATCTCTTATGCTTAAGTATTCAGGTTATTGAGAGATCTAATACAGATCCATTTGAGAGTTCAATGATTGCTTGAACTTTCCGTTATATCGAGCAGAATCGAAGCGTGGGAGGAGATTGGCGCTGACCGCACAGATTCCTGGATCAGGAACACTCCTGCGCTCAGAAATAATCGAGTGGTAACGATCGACAGTAGGCGTGAATTCCATTTAGGCGTGTACCTGCTCGAGCTTTCAAGACTGCGGAATGGTAATCGAGAAGACACATAACTACGGCGATAAAACCACAATTATAAAAGTAAAAGTCCCATTTGTGTAACGACAAGACAATTAATAGTCCGATAAAGCACATTTAAAGTTTACGAATAAAATAACAATGCGGTAATAAATGCACAAAAAGAAAGAAGGTTTTGATAAAGTATCTAAAAATTTAGCTAGATACAGATCTGAAAATAATTATATTAGACCATCTAAATAATTAATGATAATTAATAAATTAAATAATTAATAATGTTGGATGCTCAAGCTGCTAGAATCTAGGTTGCTAGAATGTCAAAACTTTTTGCAGCATTATCATCATAATATATGCATCTTGTATAATTATTTTGATAGTCCACAATAACTATTTTCACATCTAGCCAAATTTTTAGATACTTCAGCAAAACCATTCTTTCCGTGTAGAACTGTAACTTCAGTCAGAATGATATTTAAAAACTGCGTCATTGCATTTACTGCACTTTTAAATTAATTCTCACGATACCTTGTTAGAAACGAGTCTCGACAGACGTGAAATTGCTTGTTTAGCAACAATATGCTTGATATAACGTTCGCGGAGAAACTGGTCCTCGCGACGACGATCGTAATATGCGTATGCACGCACATGCATACGCACACGCGGATGCAATCGAGAAAAGCGCTACTTTGTGAAAGTGCTCGCACTATTTCAAAATTCCGACGGCGATTCTTCTCTCCGCGGTTTTCTCCTAACCGTTGTAAGATGAGCAACTATAATTCGTAACGATAAAATTATTTTATTCACCGATCGTTCTTAAATTCTTGCGATTGTCTACGGAATAAAACTACCTGCGGTTAGACTCTCTATTTTAATCTAACGGTATCTGTATTATTAAGTGCAAGTCGCTGGAGGCTGTATTATGAATCTCAATTGAGAAAAGATGCCTCACGAATTGATGGGCAGGAAGGATGAACGAATGCTTGGAAGACCCGCTAATTCACTATACATGGTTGCAAACTCTAATGTCGGATCTAAAAGGCAATCCATATAATTGTCTATAATAATACGTAATATATAATTATATAATGTTTTTTCACATTCAGTGGGAGAGTATCTGCATGTTTGTGAAGAATAAGCAAAAATCTCCGAGTTTACGATTCAGAAGTATGCTATAACTTCGTTTCCACCTACGTCTCACACCAGCCACGCTGGCTGATTTTGTAATCCGCGAGCCTTCTCACATCTCTCTCGCATTTTTCCCCTTTACACCGCATGGCGTTTGTTTCGCGCGAGGTATCGGACGAGATAGCAGAGTTCGCACGCTGCCGATCGCCTGCCGATCCGATCGAATCGCGCATTCGCGCGCGGGTGGCAGGTCAGCGCGATTGCCCTACATAATGTAACGTTCACGCTCGCGATGGGAAGTAAAACCGTCGTCTCCCGGCAGAGAAGGAGATTCCTTTTCCCTCTCCGTTCCGGGAAAGAGGAAGCGGACAGACGAGATACGCTGGGACGATTGTAACATTTAGCCATTAGGGCTACACGGAACGAAGGAATGCGGAGCGTGCAATGAACATAATCGAACGCACGCTTGGGTGGGGTCCTTGAGATGCGGTGCAGATGCAGACGCCGTGACGAGATGCAAATGGATGCATTTCTGCTTGATTCATTTCCGTTTGATCTTTCGAGAGGAGAAAAAAGATTCGAAAAGTAACGTATGAACCGATTCATTAACTAAAATTATAACTCAGAGATTATAGGTTCAATAGATTCAAAATCAAAGGAAACAAAAAGAGGCTAATGAGCCAAGCTAGATTTTAATGCCTAATAAATATTATAAATTAAAGATATACAGAAGCAAACTTTTCAATATGTAGAGTAAGGTTGCCGATATCGCACCGGCTCCTAAATCGCACCACTTTGCGTATAAATTCAACCACTGCAGTGTACACTGCATAATAATTAATAATAATAATAATAATAATAATAATAATAATTTCATTATTATAATATTCATAATATTTCATAATATTCATAGTGTACACTGCAGTGGTTGAATTTATACGCAAAGTGGTGCGATTTAGGAGCCGGTGCGATATCGGCAACCTTACCCTACATATTGAAAAGTTTGCTTCTGTATATCTTTAATTAGATCATCTTGAGTGCAATAATAAAGTCACAGGTACATAAAACAAAATGAGTTGTTGATAAATAGTCGATAATAAAGTCACAAAAATATGAACGTAATGAATTATTATCTAATAAAAAGTCAAAATAAATGTTTGCTTCTATATATCTTTGGTTTATAATATTTATTAAGCATTAAAATCTGTCTTGGTTCATTAGCTCCTATTTGTACTTTTTAATTTTTTAATTATAACGTTTTATCAATGCAAACTTTATGACGTATCCTCGAGAACAAGAAGAAGAATCGCGATGAAAAAAATTTTTAATTTTGTAGAAGCGATATCTTATATCGACCGCGTCTTTCGATTTTCAACAATCGATACTGCTTCAGAAAGAGAAATTTATTTCCCTCCATGTAATTGAACGAAATCGCGGCCTGCGCAATTGCGCAATGAAATTTCTAATTTATACGCTTAGTCACAAAAATTACGCGTACGCAAGAAGAAAACAATAAATATCCTAAAAAGAATGAAAGAAGTCTAGTTTCACATTTGCTTCCATTCATTTAAGATATTACAACTAGTTCGATGATCAAATGAAATAATATGTAAAGGTAGGATCCTAGTAAAAAATTTTGTGTATAAGAACATATATAAACATATATATAAACATTATAAACATATATAATTATGTATGAAATATGTCCATACATAAAATTGCCCATATATATAATCACATAATAATAATAATATTCTTTATTGTTCCCCCAAGGAGTTACAAGTGCCACCAATACATTTTTTTGTACAACCATCCGTCTCTTATTTCTCTTGTCAACTCGCTCGCACGCATTAGACGCTACGCCTCGTCTTCGCAATTTCGCTCTCGTTGTTCTACCCTTCCTACATACACACACACACACACACACACACACACACTCTCGCACGCTACCTATCTATCCTCCCTATCCGGACTTCCGTCTCCTTTTCAATTCCAAACAAGCCACTCGATACCAACATAATTTACTTTATCTCTCTATTCTTCATCAACATTTCCAAAGCACGACACAGACAAGATCAAGTTGAGCGTTACTTCCCTCACTCTTCCACCCACTCCCTCCGTCCCACTTCTCTCCCCCTGTCTTTCTTTTCCTCTTTCTCTTCCTCTCCTCTCTCCCCTTCTCCCCCGCCCTTCTTATCTCTTCTATTTTCTCTCTCCTCCTTCCTCCCTTCTTCTTCCCCTTCCCTCACCCATTCCAACCTCCTTATCCATTCCTCCCCTTCCCCTTCTGCCCCCAATATATAATCACATATAAATGTACAAAAAAGTTATATATGATTATATACAGGGTGTCCCAGACTTATCGTATCACCTGTTAATGGCAGATTCCTGAGATCATTTAAAGACAAAAATTTTAATACCAAAATGTCGAGGTTGCTATAGTTTTTGAATGGCAAAGGTTCAAAGTTCACCAATCTGCTTGTCAAGATTTTGCGCGCTCAGGGACGTCGCATGTCGAAAGAGCCCTTTCACAACACTTTACTCAACTCGATAGAAATACTTGAAAGTATTATATACTTTAGATCGACAAATATCGAATGATAATTGTTTCTAAATTGTCGTACGGAAACGCGATATGTGTCGAACGGCAAAGCATTCGACGTGAAGCGCGTCGCGGACAAATGATGTTTTTCATGTAATGAGAGAACATTAATACAATCGATACAAAATATGATGTTCTGCATAAAATATCAATAAAAAATACCAGCATGTTTGAAAATAAGATGTATCGTTTACGGTTTAGAAAACTACTTGTGTATTGTACTCCTTCAAATGAGATAATAAAAAATTCCAAATTAATTTCAAACATGCTGGTTATTTTTATCGACATTTTATGCAGAACATCATACTTTGTACCGATTGTATTAATTTTCTATCATTACATGAAAAACGTCATTTATCCGCGACGCGCTTCACGTCGAATGCTTTGCAGTTCGCGTTTCCGTGCGACAATTTAGAAACTATTATCATTCGATATTTATCGGTCTAAAGTAAATAATACTTTCAAGTATTTCTATCGAGCTGAGTAAAGTGTTGTGGAAGGGCTCTTTCGACATGCGCCTGTCCCTGAGCGCGCGAAATCTTGACAAGCAGATTGGTGAACTTTGAACCTTTGCCGTTCAAAAACTATAACAGCCTCGACATTTTGGTATTAAGATTTTTGTCTTCAAATGATCTCAGGAACCTGCCATTAACAGGTGATACGGTAAGTCTGGGACACCCTGTATAGAAATTTTATAATCTAATTGCAATTTTACTTTTTGTAACAAAAAACAATGCAAAAATATTTTTCTGGTCATTTTTCAATTATTCTTCTTATTATTATTCCTATATACATATACAGATTATACAAGAAAAAAAACATGTATGGACATATTTTATACAGGGTGTCCCCAAATTAAATGTCAAAATTTCGGCTCGTGTTGCAGCCCGACACTGTTCTGGTGATACTTGGTGAACTGCAGCCAAATATCACCAGAACAGTGTCGGACTGCAACACGAGCTATCAGTGCTAGATGCAATGCTTGCATTATTGTAAGAGGCCAATATTTTGAACAATACCTTCATTAAAGAAGTATAACATGTGTAAATAAGTAATAAATAAGTAAAAAAATGAAAACCGCTTTTCTGCGATTTTCTCCAAAAGGAAGCAAAAACGAGCAAATCTCTAAAGGACTTTTTTTCTTAGTTTATCGATCCTACACGTTCCTGAAGTTTTGACATTTAATTTGGGGACACCCTGTATCTAATTATATATATTTATAAGTATTTTTATATGAAAAACTTTTTACTGGGACGTAATTTACAATTTGTGATAAATGATGTTGTACGATTGCAAATTATGTTACGCGCGTCATAAGCTCATAAATTCTGAGAACACGCTGTCGTACGCCACATCTTATTTCCGCAAACTAATTGCGAAAAAAGCTCGCACGTGCCCATTTTCACGCCGCTCTCGTCGCGACGCGCCGTCCTTGGAGGTCATCGAAGCAGCGAAGATGAAAAGGCGATGCACCCTCGTCGAATCGGCCTCGAAAGCGGCTGCTCGGCGTACAGTTTTGACGGATCGAGCCACTGCACTACGGTAGTGTTTCATAACATTTCACGGCAGGTTAGGCGTAGAAAGGTGGCGCAACGCGGCTCGATACACCACGCGCGTTTCGCCTCGTACAATGGATTAGGAAACCTCGATATAAAGCAGGCTCTCTTCGAATCTTCCGGCGATAACGCTCGGAAAGGAGGCAACAGGGAAAAAAGTTAGGAATCGACGCAACCGACAAAAAGAACACGATATTCCATTAAAACAACGTCGCGGGCGGTTTGCTGAACGACCTACTTCAGTTGCTTTATGTCTCTATAAACACTTCGATCGAGTTAGAATTAATTTCTCTCAAACAGAAATGTCGAGGAGGGCACACTGAGAGAAAAATGTATGATATTTGGAACTATAATGACATAGTATAATAATTATAGTTAAGAATATCATTTTTATAGTAAGTGTGACCATAATGTTGGTGATAATAACGATATAGACATAGTATAACTGACCCATGAAAAATTTTTACCTATAATTATAATCATTTGAAGTAAAAATATAGTAAGATTGCA
>NJRP01000244.1:100419-123874 GCA_003063835.1 Aphaenogaster floridana
ATATTATGACAACATTTTTTCCAGTTTAGACAAATATTTAGACAAATATGATGTAGTTTATCCAACGATTTACTATAAATGGTTAATATTACTATGTTTTCTTAGTTCATATAACTTATTTGTTGTTGTACTGCAACTTTATAGCACATAGTTGAGGCGCTATTTGTCCACAAATTTCTAGTTGCTGATACGACTTTTTTCTCTGAGTGTAAGAGTATATCATTTAAAAAGATAATATAAGAAATAAACATTATTTATTACTGGATATGTATTTACTAATCAAAATTCCTTTGGTCTTCGCTTTTGAAAGAAAACGTGAAAAATCCATCTGGCCGGAGACTTTTATACACCACTGTATATTAGAATAATCATTCCTAAACTGAAAGAGAGAAATCATCGATTTGTAGTTTCTCGAAAAATTACAATAAGACAATGATTGTCCTCTTTAAAAAAGTAAAAGTTTTAAATTTACTTATGAAGACATTTTATAATAATTTCGTTAATTTTATGCTGATGAATTATATTTCATAATAAGTTTTTAAATATTGGAGCCTGTAATTTTTAATCCTACAGGAATTCTGCAGGAATTCTATAGGAGTCTATAATATTTAATCCTACAGAAATTCTATAGGAGCCTATAGATTTTAATCCTAATAAAAAAGAATACATTATGCAGTTGGAACAGTAGCTATAACAATGTCGATTGCTTCTACTACTGTGATATCAGTTTTATTGGTTGCTTCTTGTCGCGAGTTATTTATGATAATGATTTTACGGGGCTACGCCCATCCGCGACGTCTGCGGATAATATTGCTTTCCTGGAAAGAATCTCAATCGATAGGCGTACCATTCTCCATGTTGCGAATAGATTAGAAAGAGAGCCGACAAGATGTATATAGACAGAGAGAAAGCGAGAGAAAGAGAGAGAGAGAGAGAGAAGTAATAGGCAACGAAGAAGAATTAATGAGATATTGTAGATAAAGAATCTGTCTGCAATTCGTTTTAGAATTTTGCCATAATTGATCAAATTCCAAAGCTATAATTGATAAATTCTCTTGAATCCCAGAATTTTGGATCTCTTTGAAGAAAAACCAAAAATCTATTCGGAATGCACCTTAACCATGAAACTTCAAGCAATATGGTATTCTGCGGTCGTACCGTTACAAACTGTACATGTTAATTAGCGCTTCATTTCTTCGGTATAGTGCTGCGTCAGATCGAGTATTTCTTCGATATAATACGCAATTGATAGATTTTAAGATTCGCTATTAATTTTCAGATAACGCCGTTGAACTTTTCTCTCTTAATCTTCTTGCAACTAAATTGCGCTAATTTGTAAGTCATTCATATCGCTCAAAAGAGTTCGTCAGAAAAGAAATACCGACAAAATTCATCGTAATAAAAATTAATCGATTGGATATCAATGTCGACATCATGGATTAATTAGAATGTAATGAAATTTTAATAAATTAAATCCAACGATTCAAGGAATTAAACGAGATTTCATGGTAGTTGTTACGTTTTTCGTGCAATCAGGATTTGCGTTTCATCTTCTTCGCGGTTAACACTTTTTTACAACGTTCTTTAATATCAGAGTCAGGGAAAAAATATAGAATTACAGCGATTTTCGTTTCTCTCTACCGCGAAGAAGATGAGGAAATCGTTGACTAGCGTGACGGGCGAGAAAAGAAAACACTCGAGAGAGGTGTCAATAACTGTACACCTTTGTCATGCAAGACTGATACAAAACGCAGTTGGCAAGCGAGGAAACCGGCTTTTTGTTGCGAAACACAAACGCAGGGGAAAATTAATTTCCTGCTGACGTCCATGGGGGCACGCGACCGGAAATTGGTGGCCGTGTTACGCGCGATCGGGCGTTTTTCACGGTGCGTGCAACGGCGTCCAGTCGAAGCGGAATGCGCGCTGCTCGTCGAGAATGGTGATTATCGATAATGCGATAGGCCGTTGACTTTCTCCGTTTTCGTACGTTAGCGCGGGACGGTGTTCGAGAAAGATCGAAAGAAAAATAAGGATACGGGGAACACACAGAGAATTCCGTTGCCGCATTCCTCGGTTCGAAACCTCGAGACAATGGTTGACGATAAGAAAGATTCCGGTGACTACGTTTCCTTTCTCCACTCCGAAAATGGATTTCTTGCGTTAAATCGTATTTAAATTACCTAACTCGACTCGGGGTTTAGTTATCGGGGTTAGACTCGACTAATAGAACGCGTACAGTTTTAATCGCGTTGCACGCGATGGCGCGTGACGTTAATGCATACCTCGCAAATGATCACGTCGGGTGAGTAATTACACGCATGAGCGTGTAATCGTAGCGCTGCCGGAGTTTTTCTTAGGCGCAAAGCGCATAAAGAAGGCGCACAAAAGATTCGTTAGAAATCCGCGGAAATCCAAAGCCCTTACGTAATCCTTTTAATCGATGGAAGAGCCTCCTTTTTATCGAGTTTCTCTCTTTTCTCTTCGGAGCCCAGACGTGCGGCAAGTGATCGCCGCCTCGCAACGTCCTTGCACCTCCTTCTCGCAGCGTGGCGTTATTATGCCGATTATATGCAGAAAGCTATAAGTAACGTTTTTCGCTCCAACGGCTCGGCAAGAGTTTTCCACGGCATAATACGCATAACGGGGCGGATTGCACCTGTTATCAATTGCGCAACACGGAGAGAGTGACATCCGCGGCCCGGCCCCTGTTTCCGATAATATACACTCGATATTCACTCCAGCCCGATGACCGTTACTTTCTTTCAGGATCGGCAGCTTGGTGTGCGGCCCACGAGGAAAATGGCAGGGTGACCTACCGTTCTGCGGTGAGTATTCACTCTCTTGCATGGACCGCCCTTATACGAAAAGAACGGTTTTGCAGGAATGTCTAAAAATTTGGTCGGATACAGATCTGAAAATAATTTTGTTAGGGCCGGTTGTTCCAATTTTTTGGTAAGCTAACTAATGGTTAAATTATATGTCTCTCTTTGTTTCTTCTTCAAATTAGAAAAAGATAAACATATGATTTAATTATTAGTTAGCTTACCAAGAAGTTGGAACAAACGGTCCTTAGACCATCAAAAGTAACTAATTGTAAGTAGGACACTCAAGCATGATAATAATGCTGCAAAAAGTTTTAATATTCTGGGGTTTAATATTTTGAGCGTCTCACTTACAATTATTTACTTTTGATGGTCTAACAAATTTATTTTCAGATCTGTATCTGTATCAAATTTTTAGATATTTCAGTAAAACCATTCTTTTCGTGTTCTTTTTTTAAAGGGAGGGCAGAGTGTAAAACTTAGGGATGTCAAACGAATGTATTTTCAAATAATATTTTTTCAAGAAATATTTATGCAGATTTTTATTTTTAATTGTATAAATTTCAAACAAAAAATTATCTGGTTGTCAATAAAATCATTCTAAATTGAAAAAATTAAAATCCAGGGGGGGCATATGCCTCTCCTTGCCCTCCCCCCCCCTCATGGGCGTTTATGTTCTCTTGTGATTCTTTTTGAAGCCAAACAGCGATATTCTGTACCGAACGATATCGTAGTTCAGCGTTGCCACATATTTTGATGAGATTTGCCAATCCTTAATGCCCGTCATTAATAATATTCGCTTTAATTACGTTAATTATATACATCTTCGTAATTCGCCCGGTCGCATTCGTTTTCCATCGGTTTCGATGACGGCAATCGACTTTCTCCGTTGAACGAAACGGAGTTCATTTTCGTGATATGACTGGCAGACATGAACGCGAGAGGGGTCGTCGAACGAGAATCGCATTTTCGTCGGAGAGGACACCAAACTGCCTGCCTTAAAATGGCAATCAAGTCACTTTCCCTCGCTTTATATAGGGTGTCCCAAAACTGTAATCAATCCTCTTATAATGGAAGACGAACTATAGTTTTTAAAGATTTTTGTACAACACATGTAATTGAAAACTGAAAGCTTTGGAGAATTCGCCTTTATAAATAATTTTACAGAATTTTAACCAGAGTATTACACTGTTAAATTCGTAGTGTCAAATTAACTTCAATTTGAGTCATTTTTAACTATTCTATAGGTCGCCACTGCTCCTACTCAATGTGTCGTTAATTTCGACACCTTGTTTTAGTTAAATTAACGACAAATATGACATTTTGACACACATGATAGTTAAAAAAAAACAAAATGTTAAGCATCGTTTCAGTTAAATTAACGACATATTGAGTAGGAGCAGTGACGACCCAAAGGAATTAACAATGTAGAGTAGAAAGCTGTTTAAATATAAAAATTAAAATATATCATTTTGTTATCATTAAACAAAAATTGCGAAATAATTGTTAGAAAAATTTATCGATGAAGAAATGATAATTTCGGAATATCTCTTCTAGAAAAACATTTGTTCGACGTGTAAAATTTCGATTACAAGTCTCGCCGCGTTATCCAATGAATAATATCAGATTGGCGACGATCGATTTTTACAAATTACTAAGTTATTGCGCGATTGCGGTAAAAAACGATTTCGTTCCGGCTTCTATGACTTTCCCTACGTAAAAAGCGCGACCGCAAGAAAATACAATTGTCATTGTTCAACGGTAGCGGAACGATCCGCGCCATTTCCGTGGAATAACGGCAGCCAGTTGTTGCGGATCGTCATGAAAATTATTTCTCAAAAGAATATGCATTAAAAAAAACGTGCACGTACACCGCGAAACAGCAGTGACGACAAACTGGTAACAGACGACAGCTAATCATCGGCGATAATTACCGTTATTGTCAAACGCGTCTTGGTGTTAACGAGCGCACTGTTATTTTGCCACAGTTATTTTACTTTGACGTTCAATGACCGTGACTAAATCGCGATTAATAAACGCTAAACAAGCGGCGTTTCGTGAAGCTCTATCGCGATCGCAAAAGCAACACGTGTAAGAGAAACTGAATGAGAATTAACTTTGAATTCTGGTTCCTGTGGTTTTACTTCAGAGATACCGTAATGGCAAAATTGCAATAAAACAAATATTGCGCAACAGGTACGAACGTGGGTTTTCGCAAACCGGCGAATCAATCAACGACCGTGAGGGGCGGAAACGCGAATCATGGTAATGACGGTGACTTCAGCACGGAACACGATGGGAAAAGATGCACGGAAACCCAGAGCGAGCCCAGTCCCTGGTGGAGGGTCGACCTCCTCAAGCCATATTCCGTCAAGGTTGTCCGGGTGACGACACGAGGCTGTTGCGGTAAATTTCCACGTTATCATATTCATTTTAGTCTTAAAACGATCTTGAGATGATGACTTGCGACGGTCGTATTATTCTCCAATTTGAATTATTGACGATTAAATCATATATTTTGACATGGGCGCCGGCAGAATTACTTATAGGAGAGTGCACCCAAAAGAGGATGCACTGAAAAAACAATTTCTTCCCAGTTCATAATCGTGCGTTGGTATTCTTGTAAATTGGCACCGCCAATTGTATATGCAAAGAGAAGCCTGAGAGCGGCCATCCCGGTCTTTTTCGTGGGACCGTCGAAAGCCCCGTACACTAGCGCCATTACATCCATTTTCGAGTTTGGTGCATTACATCAAGTTTTTGTTCAAACATTGATTTTTCTAAAATTGATTTTTCAAAGGCTTATTACAAATGTTAATTAATATTTAAGCATTAAGTTTTTATTCAATTGAAAAAATTATAGTCGATATTATTATATTTTTTTCCAGTAAATTTTTTTCCCTGTCCCTTCTCCACTTATTTCATAGGCCAGGGGGGTGCAAGTGCGACATTTAAATATATATCTTACTCAGTGGCGTAGCCAGGGGGAGATTAGGGGGATAAATTCCCCCCCCCCCAAATTTTGGAACCAAATATGAAAATATAAAAATGAAAGATTGAAAGCCGAGAGAAATGAAATGGTTTTTATTAATGGCTATTATTAATGGAAATTAAGAATTCTTAAAACCTACCTTAGGAATACAATTTGACATAAATGTACATTCACAAAAATTTAAAAATAGAGAAGGTACTCGACAGATTATCTAAAAACCTAGATGCATATGCTTCTAGTTTAATATTGTTATCTTATTTAATTAAAAAAGTTATGAGTTGTTCTGTGATTTTATTTTTTAACCCCCCCCCCCCGAAATAAAATCCTGGCTACGCCCTTGATCTTACTTTATTCTCTTTAAAAAAAAATCTCTTTCCAAAACGAAAAACAAATCAATTCGCCTGATTTTAAGATGAAATTAAAGAAAGGTTAAAATAAAGAGATTGAATATCCTGAAGATTCCTTTAAGTTTCTATCGTGCAACTATAAGTTCGTTTCAAGACCTGGCTATAAGTGCAACTGGCCGGAGAAATGATTTATCGATTGCTCGGCAGGTCATCAGCCTCTTCAGGATATTGAGATAAGAGTGGGCAACAGCAGCGCTGAATTGCAGCGCAATCCTCTGTGCGCCTGGTTTCCCGGTACTATTGGTGAGTGCTTTGAAAGAATTATAAACCGTTAGCAAAAGAACATTTAGAACTAACATTCCCGGTCTTTGTTACTGTATCCCTTCCTGTACTATAGAAAAACTTTGTGTAATTCTATAATATATACATTGTAAAAATATATTTGAAAAATTATTTTAGAAGTGCAAAGACAATCTGCTATTTATTTTAAGTTATTCCATGATATATTCGAAAGCATTAGTTTTAAACGTTTCCCGAAAAAAATGAGAGTAAATTAATTAAGACGTGTTAAATCGAAATCACAGAGGAGGGTATCACGAAGACCTTCGTCTGTGCCAGAGCACTCGTGGGCCAGTACGTCTTTTTGCAACTTGTCGGTGTCGAGGGTAGTTTGAGCCTCTGCGAGGTGGAAGTCTTCGCTACTGACGGTAAGATCAAAACTTTCATAAAAGTCTCAAATTCAAAAAATTTTCTCAAAATAAATAATACGCTCTCGCGTATGGTTTTGCGTGCATTAATTAAACGTATTAATAAAGAATAAGAATTAAGAAAGTCGGAAAATCGTACACTGTTAAAAAAATCTGTATTAAAAATAATATAAAAATGTGGAAGTTTTTATGCAGATACCGTATATGAAATTTCAAATACGAAGTTGGAAATTAAAGGAGTGGTATTTCGAAAATAAAAGTTTCGTGCAGTAATATACAAATGTAATATACAATTGTAATATACAATTCATATACAAATGTTCTCATTTTCAATCGAAAATATGTATTATTACCTTGCGTATTCAAAAAAATCTTAAACGGATTTTTAATATTCAATGTTGTGTGTATTAAATTTCATATTAGTGATTAAAATTCATGTTCGTATATGAATTTAGTTATACAAGTGCAAGAATTTTTATTTCAGATACTCAGTTTGTAAATTTCATTTACCGTAATATCGTAAATGTGTTGTAAATTTCACATCTTTTTTAATAGTGTAGAAGCGAGCATTTACGAAGGAGTCACGCGTTCGAGAAACGTTTCTTATGAGAAACATTCAATAAATGTTCGCAGAATTCTCGGTAGACAGGTGTGCACATGCCGGCACGCCCGCCGACGCCGACTTGACTGCCTTCAATTCCACGTGTTACGAATTCGTGGTGAAGAAGGGCGGCTCCTTCCAAGAGGCGAGAAACTATTGCAAGGGTCGCGGTGGCGATCTCGTTCACGGTTTCAAGGTTTTTACAATTCGTTCTTATATTTATAGCGTCTCCTTGCAACATTATTCTTGCATTGATCCTATACCATATTAATAAATCTTGCAACTCGTAAATGGACATTTGTATCAGCAGTTAAATAAGCAAAAATGCAGATAGCTTCTAAAACATCCTGCATAAAGTAAAAAAATATATAATGTTACGTATTTATGATGAAAATAAAAAAGACCATTAATATTCTAACATGGGAAAAAAGACATATTAACAGTATTAGTCTAATTGGAGAAATAATTTTGTTAAGTCAATACGTCTTGCTTTAATAAAACAAGTATTTGTTTTATTAATACTATTGAATTAACAAAATTATTTCCAATTAGATCTAATGCTGTTAATACAACTTAATTTTTTTCCGTGTATAGATGACAGGACATTCAAAGATATTTTTATATATACACAGGGCATATCGTCTATATTTATCCTGAACAACCTAGAAAGGCGGAAAGATAAATTGAAGACCCAATTGGTCTGGATTGGGGCCCAGAAGGAACCGCAGATCACCGCTCGAACGTGGCGATGGGTGGACGGTAAGTTGACGAAATTTCGGCAAATTATTCCCATCGTCAATGATCGTCCGTGGGAATCGGGCCGGGAGGGCGGAGTTAGGTAACCCGGGGTGAGATTCGATAACTCGATCGTCGATTCGTTATCCAGCAATTATCCGGCAATTACAGAACGATTACACGACATCGTTATTTCGGGAGGGCAAATTTGTATTCAGGTTTCGCGCTCGATAAAATGACGGTCTTGTTCCGTATTGATGAGCCAATCGAGTATCATGTAATCGTCAATCGAACAAATTGTATCGTAAGTAAAATCGTTACGAAATTGCAGCCGGAGCATCGTTTCGTGATAAATAGAACGTGAAAGTTATAACCGTGTCGAAATCGACAGGAAGTTACATCTTCCGACGTGCAGTACGTGTCAATTAATAGTTAATTTCTATAAAGCCATTAGTGTAACAAAGCGCGATACTATCAGTAATGCTACTCGCGAATTGAACAAAACGAAATAATCAGATTAATAATACTCAATCGATGATACATAAAAACACAAACCTTAACTATGGAAATGTGTGTTATTTTTTCATGTTTTTTTATTTTTAACACTAAATCTACCGACAATTAATTTCTACTATTTAAGTATATTATATATATATGTATATCTATGAAAAAAGGGACGAAGAAGAAAAGTAAACTGACCAATTTATAATCATTTACATATTACTATAAAAATCATGAAAAATCTCAGAAAATGTACTATTATAGAAATTTTTTAAAAAATTATAAATCCATCATTTTGAAATGGCGCATGTGATGTGATTCGCAATACTCCTGGAATTTTCCAGAGGATGCGTCAGTCAATGCACCGTAGATGCAATGCTTGTATTGAAGTTGCAGGTTGCCATTTTGAACATTTGTTATAAAATAAACAAAATAAAATTTTAAAAATGTATGATTTTTTAAATTCTAATCTAACCATATAGAAATCAAACAGCGTTCAACAAGACTAAAAACGACACCTAGCGCCTTAAGAAGGCGTCACCGGACACGGGTTACTTAAAAAATTGTTCAATTTATTAAGATCTAGCACCCTTTTAAGTTTGTCGCAAATGTCCGGAAACACTCTGTATAATCCCACAATTAATTTAATATATAGGGGAGAGAGAGAGAGAGAGAAAGAGAGAGTAGCCTAATTTGAACCGCCTCCTAATTTGGACCGTCCCATTTATTTCCTTTGTAGGTGTAAAGTCTAAAGTATTGACATTTAACGCCAAAGTCTATAAGGCGGTTCAAATTAGGCTACTCTCTCCTATATATATATATATATATAATTATATTCTTAACAATTACATTATCGTTTTTACAAATTCCTCATAACACAAAAATAACAACAAAAGATCAAATAACATATGTGGACCGAATGTATACCGGTTTAATTAGAATATCGAAATAAAGCAGGTTATCTCTATTACAGGCGAAATCGTGCAGAGGCCATCCTGGGGCAAGGACCAGCCAAACAACTACAACGGCGAGCAAAACTGCGTCGTGCTCGACGGAGGTCGCGGCTGGCTCTGGAATGACGTCGGCTGCAACCTCGATTACCTTCACTGGATCTGCCAGAGCAGTAAGTGTCGAGGAATTTTGTTTGTGGACCGGAGAAAAATCCGGTTGGGGTATTCTCGCGCAGAAAATTCGTCGCTTTCGAATTAAAAAGGAAAGAGAGAAAAAACGCGAGAACGTCTCATAAAAATGCCATCTCATAAAAACAATATACGTTCTATTCGTCCGTTCGCAGGGCCACCGACCTGCGGCAGTCCCGAGAAATCGGAAAACACCGTGATCGTGGGATCCAAGAGAACGATAGGCTCCACGATAGACTATGCTTGCCCGGATGGATATATGCTGATTGGATCGAGGAGCAGAATGTGCGGACCGAGCGGTTTTTGGAGCGGTGACGTGCCCACGTGCAAGTGTGAGTGTTACTTCAATGGCGCCTCGAAGAAGTCAACGCCCGTGTTCGGCTTCTTGCTCGGTGCCGCTTTTGTCACGCCGAGTGATAAATGTGCTCGTTCTATTCTGGCTTGTAATTTTAAACTCTTATCGATCACTGTCATCACGGATTGAGGATCAAACGGTCGCAATTAGCATTGAATATAATAGCTTAAACTTGAATCTATTTTACACAAACTGAGATATAGTACTCGGTATAATACTCGGCATGATACACCGAGATTGCATGAAATTATCATAGAATCACGCGGTGTTACGGATTAATATTATGATCACTTTATTTGCACGACAATGAATTTTATTTCCACGGAACGGAGATATTCTCCGATATAAAATTTAAAAAATTTAACGTGTCTTTTATATTAAATGAAAGATACTATACCACTTGGGTTTTCTCGAGGTACAAAGACATTACGTACCACTTGGGTTTTATTTGTCTTAAATTAAAGATACTATACCACTTGAGTTTTTTCGAGGTACAAAGACATTACGTACCACTTGGGTTTTATTTGTCTTAAATTAAAGATACTATACCACTTGAGTTTTTTCGAGGTATAGTTTGGTACAATAGTTTTTTCTACGAGGAGCGCGTTTACTTGGTGCTTTTTTTACCTTTTTTAAATCATACAATCACGCGGTTACGGATTAATATTATGATCACTTTATTTCCACGACAATGAATTTTATTTCCACGGAGATATTCTCCGATATAAAATTTAAAAAATTTAACGTGTCTTTTATATCGCATTGTCCGCATGGGAATCGGACGTCGTGTTTAACGCTAAATACGGATATGAACTACGTACGTTACGCATGACCTCCGTCATCTTTCGAATATTTTCGCAGTCGTCGACTGCGGCGCGCTGCCGAATTTGGAGAACGGCGCTATCACACTACTGGACAACAGAACCACCTACGGCGCTTTCGCGGATTATGCGTGTAAAGAAAATTACACATTGAAGGGTGACACGAGACGGAGATGCGGCGACGGCGGTATCTGGAGCGGTCACGAGCCCCAGTGTCTGTGTAAGTAGAGTGTGTAATTTACACACACATTCGACTATCTACTCTCAATGTTTTTCGCATCATTTTTCAAAAGAGATATCCGGAAGTTAGGCACATCAATTTAAATGCTAAAAATTGGAATATATCCAGCATATGCACAAATATTCACAAATATGTAATATTGACAAGTCATATTCACAAATATGTAATATTTATATAAGAAAATTTTGTCACAAATAAGAGAGAGAGAGAGAGAAAGAGAGAGAGAGAGAGAGAGAGAGAGAGAGAGAGAGATCCACTATTCATAAAAAATGTCAAATATTTGCCATTTGTTTCTGTCTGATAAATGATCGTCTGAAATTTATATGTGTACAAGATCCCGCAAATTACTAAGCTATAATTAGAAAATAATTTCATGTTAGCGTGCTTGAGTTAAGTGAAGAGTCGCGTTGCTAATGTCATTACACGGCTAATTGCAGTTGATTGGTGTCCCGAGCCACCGGAAGTGAACGGTAGCATCGTGACAACTAACGGAAAAAGAGCGGGTTCTACCGCCACTTACTCCTGCCAAAATGGATTTATTTTGTTCGGAGATAATGTGAGTCCCCGTAATCTCTTTTACGATCAATTTACGATTGTCGTTCGTAACATTGTTGTTTGAGACTTCTTTTTCTCACGTATACATATATCGACGGCGTCACGACAAAAAGGCGTAAGCGACAACAATCTGAAAATGAGATTACTATGGAGAAAAATCAAGCCTTGCATCTAACACTATGGTTGAATCCACTAAAAATTCGAGAATCGTTAATTTTATTACTAGTTAATAAGAAAAATTGCATCTTGAATAACATTTTTGGATTTTTCTCAATTTTTGGATCTTCTATAAAGTTTGGTAAAAGCCGCTTACGCCTTTTTGTTGTGACAATATATTAAAATCAGGGTTGGGTAAGTTAATATCTTTTTTCATCTAAATTAAGTTGAAATTAATAGCTTATAAAATTAATTTAGTTATGTTAAAAGTCATATAAACAAAAAACTAACTCAGTTAAAAGTTATGTTAAAATTAAATTAACTTAAGTTAAATTAAAAGTTAATTTTAAAAAACATTATTTATATTAAATTAGAATGTCGTAATTTTTTAAACTTAGATTCAAAACAATTATAATATGAATTATCAAATAAATTTAATATTCTATTTGTAAATTAAGTTTATAATAATAAAAAAATATTGTTTTTATATGGAAAAATGTATTTTTTCTTTTATATAGATAAATTTTTAACTTAATAAAAAAGTTAATAAGTTAAAGTGTTAATATCTTTTAAAAATAACTAGTTGAAATTAAAAATTAACTCATTTAAAAAATTAACTAATGTAAGGAGCTTCCCGGATAACCCCGGAAAGCTCCTTACAGTTAAGTTAAAAGTTACCAACTTTTTAACTTTATTATTTAACTTTTTAACTGGCTACTATCCAACCCTGATTAAAATACATAAAGTATAATATGAATATACTTAATAAGAAGATAATATATTATCTATAGTTTGTTCATTTATAATTGCGGTCCTTCGATTGATGATTAAGGTCCTCACGTGCAACGTCGGTGGCGACTGGTCTGGCAAAGCGCCGCAATGTCGATTCGTCGACTGCGGGGCGCCGGCCCAGATCGAGTTTGGGACCGTCGTTCTAATTAACGGCACGACCACGGTAGGCAGCTTGGCCGTTTACACGTGTCAACAGGATTATTGGCTGGTGGGCGAAGGGAAGCAAGAGTGCACCAAAGAGGGCAAATGGAGCCACGACACACCGTCGTGCGAGCGTAAGAATTATTTATTAAACATGTTCCGTGAGAATTAATTTGTCGAGAAGACTGAACTCCTTTCTGTGCAAAGAATAATTCGACATGTGCTGTGTTTTCGTGAAAATTTTATGCTGCAATCAATTTACAGAGAAGAATAATATTTTTCCATGGAAAACACAAGATTTTATTTCTACTTGTCTTATCATTTATCTATAATTTTACGCAACAATTAGTTTATAGAGAGAAATAAATCTCTTTTGCAACGTGAGAAATAATCTTACAAAGATAATTCTGGCAAAAGATATAGAAAATCCATTGCTTCTTTTAATTCTTTAAAATTTCATGGAGAGATGAATATCTAGATATTCATTATATATTTTGCTAGAATTATCTTTGTAAGATTATTTCTCACGTTGCAAAAGAAATTTCTTTCTCTTTATAAACAGCTGTTTATGAATACGCTTCGTGTTTTTGTTTGCAGTAATTACATGCGAGGAACCGGAAGTGCCCACCGGAGGATACGTAGTGGGATACGATCTGAACGTTCACAGCGTTATCGAATATCACTGCGACGTAGGTTATTTGCTTCACGGCGAGGCGAGACATTCGTGTGGCAAAGACGGCGAATGGACGGGAGAAGTGCCGATTTGCGAGTGTGAGTCATCCCTCTCATATCTCTTTCCGATCGAAACCGCTCGCATGACATAATCATGTAGGTTTATGAAAGGAGTAGCTTAAATCAAGGTTATCTTTATCGTTGATGGCCTTCGTCCTAAACGAGATCTCCTTCGGAGCAATTTATTAGCATATATGCAATACATGGAAAAATTACTTCAATCAGCCTTAAACGATCAGCTATTTCTTTCAATTTATTTTTACATTTAGAGATTAAAAATTATTTGGTATTTAAGATGCTTTGATTGAGATGTATATTATGTAATTAACTTTTAATAAACTATAAATTAGTATTTTTTACCAAAAATTGAAACAAGAAAGAGATATTTTAAATGTTAATAAGAGGGTCAATTTGAATTTTACACCTTGCAAAATAAGCAACATTTATCCCAAACATAGAATTATGACTTCTATGAGAATATAATGTGTATTTCCTTCACAATTCAATTTGTAACCTTGATATGACGTTGAATACTCCTAAAATTACTGACTGAAATAATTATCGCGTAGACGTCAACTGTGGCAAGGTACTTCCGGTTTTAAACGGTGCTGTGGACTATGCGAACGATACGACTCATCTCGGCAGCGAACTCACGTACAGCTGTACGAGGAATTACAGACTGAATGGAGTCTCGAGAAGATACTGCCTCGATAACGGTCAATGGAGCGACGCTACTCCAAAATGCGAAGGTAATTAAACTGGGACCAAATAGAGTAGAATCCAGAATTACATGACCGAGGGGACGATCGATACGTCGTAAAAATTTGGCCCGATATTTTTACGTGCGCGCGTTTGTATCATATTTATACTTCTCGTCTCAGAGATCCGTTGTCCGGAGCCTGTACTGGCTGAGCACGGGATTCTCTCCGTTACCGGAAACGATCGGATGTACGGAAGGACGTTAATTCGCACGGGAACAGCGGAGAACTCAAACACAGGCGCGACTTCGTATAAGATTGGGGCCCTGGCGAAGTACAGATGCGAGAGAGGGTACAAGGTGGTCGGAGAGCCTTTGTCCACCTGCGAGGAGAACGGAAAGTGGAGCGGCGAAGTGCCGCAATGCGTCTGTAAGTATCTCTCTCCAGATACTCTAATCACCGATAAGTGCATTTTACCGAATCAGTTGTTTATGCGCTAAATTAAACGAATAAATGACAATTGTTAAAAACTTAGAAATTCTTTCTTGTCAAATAACCGATAAGCGTTTGATTAAAATAATAATATCGCGAGATATTATAAACTATATTTGTCACGATCAAGGAATTAATTCGCATTAGTCCGCGATTTTAATATTAAAACTGCGAAGTGAATGTCAAATGTATGATACAAGCGTTCGTCTGACAGATGTCGATTGTGGTAAACCCGAGCACATTCAACACGGACGCTACACGTTGACGTCGAATGCAACGTATTATGGAGCAGCTGCGCTTTATGAGTGCGACGGCAATTTCGAGCTAGATGGATTTGCTAGAAGACTGTGTCTTGAAAACGGCACCTGGAGCAGCGATACCCCCGTCTGTCGAGGTAATCAGTCGGAGATATTTAACACTAAACCTACCACCGCCGGTCAAATGACCGTTTTTAAACTTTTGATTAACACTAAAATTACCACCGTCGGTCAAATGACCGTTTTTAAACTTTTGATAAAAATTCTGCATTCAATGTTATCGCTTTTCCTCAATTGACTTCACGACTTTTTCTTAATATACATATAATCCAGTTCAGTAGAAATAGGTATATATAAATTGTCGGTAGCTTTAGAGTTAATTCTCCAAAAGATAAATAACGAAATCTTATTGCATTCAGTTGATTCCAAGTTAACTTCGATCTCATATTATATTATTTCACTTTAAAACATATAATTTGCTTAGCGGAACTAAGAGGCTGGTTGTCAAATTGTACAAAGATTAATTACAGCGAACGTTTACAGAAATACGGTGCAGAGATCCGGAGAAGATCGGTGTACTATCGACGCAAGTATCGACTCACAGTGTGGGTGGTGTGGCACACTATAGTTGTCCACGTGGGTTTTATATGGAGGGAAACGAAACTAGGATCTGTTTGCAAAATGGATCCTGGAGCGGAACAACGCCTGCTTGTTTCTGTAAGAAATTTCTCGATCAATTTTTTACCTTTCACAAATGAATGTGTGGGTGATATCGCAATACACTTTTTGCCTATCACAAATTTAATAATTAATATTTTTTCAAAATTCTTCTTCGTTATTTAAAGAATATTTTGTAAATAATAGTTTTGAAGATACTAAAAATTTTATATCACTCAATAATAATCCTTTTGATAATAATAAATTAATAAATATATAATTAAAGAGAGTGTATTGTGGTAAACTACTAGAGGGATTTGAAACTTGCCACTTAATTTGCTATAAGTTCATTTGTGACTTATACTTTTCTAGCGGTTGATTGTAAGCATCCGGGACCGATAGAAAACGGTAGAGTGATAGTAGTGAACGGATCGACGACTTACGGAGGAGCCGCGGAGTATCATTGCTTACCGCAGTACGAAAGGATCGGCATATTCCTAAGGAAGTGTTTGGACACAGGATTCTGGAGTGGCGAGGAGCCAAAATGCGAACGTAAATAAGACACCGATATCATATATTTGACATATATCTCTAAACAATATCGCATTTAAGATATAAGAATATTTTTATACGAAAAATCCTCTAATTTCATTGGCTAACTTCTAAATAGTTTCCACAAGATATGAAAAAATTTTTTCATCAAATACCTATTGGCAGCAGCCTGCTCGAAATAAATACTCTTGCGAATTGTTTATTTTAATGCCTTGAAGAAATGCGTCGCGAAAAATTCAGAACATCGGATAGAATATTTATCATTCGTGTTGCAGTGGCCGCGAATGAAGTGGCAGAGCCTCAAGGTGTCGGCACGAGCGTTGGCATTGCAGCTGGCGTCATTATCTTTATATTAATTATCCTCGGTCTAGTCTATCTTAGGCTGTGAGTATCTTCTCTCAAAACAATAGACGCGTTGTCTATTGTTTCGCGTCTTCAGTCTCAAAGTGCATTTACGAATAAAATTATATTCGCAGACGAAAAGCTACGCCGGTGAAGAACACCGAGAACGTTCAAGCCGCGGAACGGAAAGAAGACCAAAATGCCGCCGTCATGTCTTACGCGACGTTGAACGACGGCACGCCTAATACCATGTACGAGAATGTCCCCGAGGATGGTCTCTACGATAATCCGTATAGCTTAGGCGGCAGCGCGTATAGGTAAGTCGCAACTGTGCGAAAAATTTTCGAGAAATTGGCATCAATTCAATCTAGTAACATAAGATGTAATTATCCTATTTGTATTGGGAGCTTTCCAGCAAGAGACACAGGAGTCATTCTATTTTTGTCTTTCACTGAATATCGAACAAAGATAGAATGACTCCTGTATCGATATGTGTCTCTTGCTGGAAAGCTCCCATTAGAATCTTTCGTTAGTAACAGCTCTATTAGATCAACTAATTTTAATTATTTAAAACTATTTTAAACATATCTGTAACTATATACAGCAAATCGAGTGTAGCGCGCGCTGTAAACGAGTTTTCGGCTCAGGGATCAGGAGCCTTAATTATTAAAATAAATAGAATTGATATATCGTTCTATATAAATTGATATGTGTTCGCAGCAGATACGGCGGTCACCCGAGAAGAATGTACGGGAGATCCGGACATTACGAGGCCGAACCAGTTCCCAACAGGAACGGAATCACTATCAACGGCGTGTCTGTGCGATAGCTCGTAATTCCATCGGCTTTCTTCATCTTCGTTCACGTCGGCAATCGCGCGCGGAAAATTGTCGATTTCGAGTGACCCTCCCGCACGATTCCCGCCGTTCTCGAGACGTGTACAGAAAACACCGAAGAACTTGTTGTCGTTATTTATATTACCGTCTATTGAAGGCGCAATAGTTCATGTAAATAATTCGCGAGAAAAAGAGAGGGAGAAACGTCTGGAAAGGATTACACACCGACGAGATTTTCTCCTCTAAGGATCAACTATTTTGTACGATTCTGTATATACGGTATATCGATCATTTAGGTTCATTACACGTAGGCTCTAAGTGACATGTTGTAGCGTAAGTTTACGATTGTGCGAATAAAGAAATCAGTGCTCTTGTTGTACTTTATACTTCGTCACATTATTTCGCTTAATTTCCCCTTCAAAGTTTAATTTTCTAAAATTTCTTTATTTTCTAATTCCTCGGAATTTTATGGACTTAAATTTGTCAGAAAATCTGACATCGCAGTTTAATCTGTCTACCGATTAACAATTCAAGATTTTGATCCTATATAAAATAATTTGTATACCCAAAAAGCACAAGGATGTCTTTTGGATGTCCTTAGGACATCCTGCTTGGATATGCAAGATATCCTGAGGACATCCTGTTGTGCTCCTCGTACTTCTTTAGAACGTCCTGAGGAATAGCAAATGAGCGCCTCAGACTATACCTGGAAATATCCTCAAGAGATTTTATTTCAAGTCCTAAAGATGTTTGCAGGATGTTCATAGGAAATCTTATAATCCTTGGATGAATGTCTACAATACATCCTAAATTAATCCAGGACCCACACTGAACATAATTTGTATTAGATATCTAATGGACATTTTTTCGTCATTGTAATTATATATATAATTGTACTTTCCAAGTAACATCTCCTTACTCTCATCTTGGAATCCACTTTTGGGGACTCTCCTTTAAATAATCATATTATTAGAACATGAGTGAATAATTTCATAATGCTGCGTCTTTTATTCCATCCTGTGTGGTTTTTACTTACGAGAAAATAAACTCCACCGCGTCCATCTGGCGGCGATGCCGTGTACTGCTTATAAATCCACTGGATATCCTCTTTTTTGTTTTTTTTTATAGCTATAACCTAAATTAATCCTAAAAATAGCCTATATATTGTCTCAATAACATATTCTGACTAAGTTGGGATGCATTGTGGACGTTTCAAGGATATCTCATATAGTCACGCAGGATTTCTTTAAGAGATCCAAAAAGACATCCTGAATTGTTTGAATTTGTATTATGTCCTAAATATATCCCACATTTATCCGAGGATATTTAGGATATATTCAGGATCATCCTGAGGATATCTTGTGCTGTTTCGGTACATAACGTGGTGAATAATTGTAGCAGTATTGCTATATAATCAATAACTATAACTTCAGTCAACATCCGCGTCCAAGTCTTTTGGCGCGAAATCTTGGATCGCGGACAAAGAAAGAAACTCAAGCTATAGCTATGTGTTTATAAATCTCCCTGAAATTTATATAAGCGCTAAATACCAACGAGATTGTCGACGCGATAAATAACAAATGCATTTTATTTTTACCTCTAATTCGATTAAAGTAATATGTCGTAGCAATACCTAGCATTCGTACTTAAATAAAATTGTAGTACTGACATCTTCTATTAAATTTGTTTTTCCAATTGTAATGATTACAGGGACAGAATTAATAGGACCGAGATTGCTCCCACTACCAAAGATAAAATTACAGAATAATATATGTATTAGTCTCGTTCATGTCCTTATATGGCTGTGAGTCGGTGCAAGACACGTTAATCCATGTATGGAAGCAATTCTCGGTTCAGGGCTGTAATAACTCTCATAAGCGTCGTCTACAATACGTGAAGTAAGCGTGGAGTAAGAAGTAAGAGTAAGAGGGATCCAATTTGTAATTAGATACGCGCTGGAGTAAGGGCATGAGCGAATTAAATTTATTTTATTTCCTAATCCTACTCTTACTCTTACGCTTACTTCTATTGTAGACCACGCAATAGATCGCGCCCAAAAATCTAAGATAATTACACTCCATTTATAAATTAAATTATCGTCATATCGCAAATATTTATTCTCCAACAGCCTACAAAAATTATATTATTTCTAATAATTACATTTTGCTATCCTTCGCGAAACAATATTTTAACATTCGAATTGACGTGAAATACTTGTACGCGTTTTTAAGAAACTCCAGATTGAAATTCCATCCAAGAATTCCATCCACCTAAAATTTTCAGATAAGAAAATTTCGAGTCTTTCATATCTTAGCTTACCTTTGTTTCTTCATTTTCGATCGCGTGTACCGCACGAGCGACTTTTCGTGTGTATTCGTGAATAAAAAGGTCTCAAATGATTCGAGAGGCCTCAAATGATTCGTGACCGAATGAAAGAGCGACTCGTTCGCGAATACCCCGCGCGCAAAGGATCGGAGCACGATCCTGACCGATGGCCTGAATTTTTCCCGATCCGCGATTTTCGCGGCTCTTGACTCCATTCGCCTGGCTTCCAGCAGATGGTGCTGGCTGGCCGGGTGTGGTGAATAACCACGGAGTGACGCGTAACGTGATTCACAGTGTGCACCGTGAAGCTGAGACCCGTTCAAGCTTTCCAGCTCCGTTTTCTCTCGTTTACCATTCTTCACTGGTAAGTACGCTCCGTGTCTCCGTTTAAAACGCGAACAATCGGGCCGAACGAATGAATTTCCTTCTCCGGATTGTGAGACGCACGACGGTGTTTAAACAGGAAATTCCGTTCGCGAAAGAGCCGCCATGGCCATTCGATCACGCTTTGCACAGCCCGTTTGGTTTGTGCCGTTTGGTTCGAAAGATCAAGGCATCGTTATTTCCAACAGAACAGTGCAAGTCGCGAGTGAGATGTTTCTTGGCCAGGTTATGCACCGAATCGACGATACGCGATCGGACAGAGATGTGTGGGGGAGCGTGTATAAACAGACGGTCGCAGTGCCGTAGATAGCGAGGGACGCAGTGGGCGCAACGTAGCCAGGAGCCTTAAGGCTAATCTACAATGTGCTCTTTGTTTCCTGTTTCTTGCTTTTTGCCTTTTTTTGGGGGGGGGGTTAGTTTCTCCTTGGTTTGGAGAGTGAACGCCTTCAACCCTGTATTTGGGTTATATAGCGTAAAAACTTATGCTTTTTGCCTTTAGTCAATTTTTGGTTATGTCGCGTAATGCGATGTTTGTTCGTTCTGTCATCCAAGATAAAAGTTGACGAACTTCGGAAGACACAAGAAATACGTGACAAGAAACACGATTGTCGGTAAAACAATGCGTGGAAAAGTAAAGAGGTGTAGGCTCCAAAAAGAAAAATGTAAATTATTACTAATAGAATATTATATGTACGTATTCGAATAATAACGTTCGTAACGAAGCGACAAAGCTGAAGCTATTTATATATATGCCCTTGTTTTTATAGATATAAATATTATTAGCGGTAAGAGAGTTTGGCTCGAAGAGGTCATGCGAAGAGACGACAAGTGAAATAAACAAAGTCTCAATTGTAACGTCGGAGAGATCGGTCGAGGTTTTTCGAGGTAAAAAGCGAGAGTTCGTGGCATTGTGTTGCCGATTAAAATATTAATATCTCTTTGCGTAGAGATCGCGACGAATTGTGAACTGAGACTTTTAAAATAAAGTATTCTTTAAACTTTTATTTAAAATAAGAATAAACGGGAAAACGATTTATTTAATTCCTATTAATCCTGACATAAAGCCTACAGAGGTAAGAGGCAAAGAGCAAGAAACAGGAAGCAAAGAGCACATTGTAGATTAGCCTTTAGGACCATGGCACACAAAAAAACGTACGCAATAAAACTTAAACTTAAACGAATCGATCAATCATAAGTTTTAAGTTTTAAGATGGCGTTCTTAAGTCTCGATTGTGATTGGTCGATTCGCTTAAGTTTAAGTCTTACTGCGAACGTTTTTTTGTGTGCCCTTATTCTTGAAAAATAATCACGTACGATATTTTATAAATATCACTAAAAAATAAAATGTAATATACTAGTAATATTAACGAAATATCTCTCTCTCTCGATATTTTTCAAGATAAGGTCCCAGAATCGGGACACGATCATGTCTAATCTCTTGACACACCGTTAAAAATAGTATCGAAAAAATTTCCTACCGTGTACCCGGGTTTATTGCGAATATAATTGTACTAAATTTATTCCGATTCCAATTCGCGATGCGCCAAAAACCAATGCTGACCGCGACGGCACTGGACGCGAGACAGGGAAAAGTAGGACGCGATTCGAGGGAAAGATGAGTAAGCGCGACAATGTACGGGTAAAAACTACTGCAAAATTCGTGAGAGACGATTGCAAAAGAAATTTCGCTTATACATTGTTAAAAGTATATGTTTTCTTTTTCTTTTCTTTGAATAAATCTGAGACAAAGGTACGGAATATTTTGATATGTGTATGTCTGTGCGTGAGGAAATTTTATAATAAATATGTTTAATAGAATATGTTTAATATGTACCGTAAATATTTTAAATAGAAAATTGTGCATAATTACCGATAAATATGCATAATTCCCAATTCCCAACAAGCGGAAATTATGCATATTTACCGGTAATTATATATAATTCCCGAATTAATCAAATTTCCCGTAATATATATAAAATATATCGTGTGTAGCATGAAATAAGTGTTTTAAAGAGATCAGAACCGAATTTATGTGTAATGCGATTCCAATACATTGATTCTTTTCATTAGATCCCCTCCCTTTAGACATTTAAGTGTATGTATTTTTAGACGAGCAAATTTACCCAAACTGGACAATTTGTGGCTGATAGAAGCTACATTAGCGGCGAGACAAAGTCGCGTATAAAAGGCCATTTAGGAACACGTGGAGAATAACGACCCCTTAGTCACGCCTTCGTCCATGTATTATTTTTACCTCCCTTTTCGGTCACGTCGGGATATCGTGAATTGATTATCCGAAAATAAACGCCGATGTTAATGGCGACTTGGCAGCCCGGACCAGTCTCGTCGCGATGTCCGCTTTAATTTAAAAAGAACGCGTCTTTGTTTCGCAGCGAATTTACGGCCGTGAAAAAAGAGAGATCGCGGTTTATTTTTTAAACAAACAATCGATTCCTACGGTTTTCGAATAGGTCGCGTTGTCGGGTATTGTTTCTATCTAAACGTATACCGGACGATACTGTCAGATTGTAATTTATTAGTCTAAACCGAAAATATACAAAAGTGTTCCAGATAAACTGTCGATATTTGCGAATTTTTGCTAAGAGAAAAAAACCGCGATTTTTAATTTATCGAAGAATCCATTACTTCGAATATCTCGGAAAAAATCTTTCTAGACGACGCATCTTGCACATTCAAATACATCACAGTTAAAAATATTTACTGATATATATATATATATATATATAATAACATTAATAAAAATTCAAAAATATACGAGAACGTGTTCCAGATAAACTGTCGATATTTGCGAATTTTTATTAAGAGAAAAAAACCGTGATTTTTAATTTATTGAAGAATCCATTAGTTCAAATATCTCGAGAGAATCTTTCTAGATTCGCACCTAAATTTGCACATCCAAATACATCACGATTACAAACAAAAAGATTTACTGATAATAATATTAATAAAAATATCCGCCAATACTATTATTGGTAAAACTGACGTTTAAGGGAGGCAGCCCCGATGACCTTGACCTTGACATATGTTGTCAAGGTCATCACCCTGAGTGACCTTCAGAAAGTTTTAGCTGCCGCTCGTTTTTTATTAAAAAGTTATTAACAAAAAAGTTTGAAAAATCTAGCAGTTATTTTGAGTATTGAGAGGCATAAACGACTAATATTACGTTTTTTTTTAAACAGACAATACTTTATTTCGCGAGAAAGTCGCTGCTTTACCAAAACACAACATTTAAAGCAGTAAATTGTTGATAAATT
>NJRP01000244.1:137305-163633 GCA_003063835.1 Aphaenogaster floridana
ATGGATGTATGGATCACACGTGGATATCTAATGGATATCTTCGGTGGCTACTTGGTGAACATGGATATTTTATATATCTATTAGATGTCTACTAGTTATCCATAGTAGATATGGATATCGTATAGATATGTGGATAGCCACTGGATATCTATTAAATATTTTGTTCTGTGTGGGAACTGACACTTCAATCACTAAATCTGTTATCGAGGTCTCTATGTTTTCAAAACATCGATGTTTAGATTGACAATAGATACGAAAACGTGATGCAACGTCTTCGTGAGACTGTTAATCCATTAAGGCACTAATGTGTTTTCATGGGCGCCCTTACAACTTTTTTCAAGGGGGGGCAGAGTGTAAAACTTAGGGTTGCCAAACGAATGTTTCTTCAAATAATATTTTTTAAAGAAATATTTATGTAGATTTTTATTTTTAATTGTATAAATTTTAAACAAAAAATTATCTGGTTGTCAATAAAATCATTCTAAATTGAAAAAATTAAAATCCAGGTGGGGCATATGCCCCTCCTTGCCCCCTCTCATGGGCGCCCCTGTGTGCTTTAAGTGGTTAAGAAAAAGAGCCTAATGTTTGACAGAAAAAATGATGCTTTATCACGATATACCCGCGCATATGTCGTTGCGAATCCGAGACTTTTTGGCCAAATACGAATACATACTACGGTTGTTTCGTAGTACGTACTCATCTTGTAGCAGTAGACCTTTTTGTTTCTTAAACTGATTGTGAAATTGACGTTGAAAGGCGGCCGTTTTAAGTCGATTGATGCGATTAAAGAAAATTTGTTAGCGAAACTGCGCAGTATTCAAAAAGGAAGTCTTCCAGGAATGTTTCAAAATTGTTTTAAGGGCGTTCAGGCATTACGACTAAAATGATGAAAACTCGTTGAAGCCAATTGGATTCTGTAGATTTCATCATAAAAAAAATTCTATCAAAGTTTGAGGCTGTTTAGAAAGTTTGTTACTGAGAAAATTAAATAATAAAATTACACGTAGTCTTATGGAAAATGGGGGAAAAATTATTATACTCAGTGAAAAATGATGAAAAAAATATGAAATTTTGCAAGCAAAATAATTAAGACTACATAATTGTCCATACCAATTTTTAGCTTAATTAGGAGATTCGTTTTTTTTATTTAATAATGTTTATGTTTATTGTCTCGACTCGCTTACATACGCTCAAATACAGATAAGAAGACTATGAGTGACACGTACATTATCGAATGCCATGTAATATTGCCAAATGCGAAAAGTGATTTAACTCTTGAAACTGATTGTACATAAGCAATCTAACTTTTAGCAGGAAAAAAGTACCTGTACCGTCTGAACATCCTTAATAGAAGAAATTGGCAGCGATGCATACAGAGCGGAGAGGCATACTTTAAAAGCGAATGAATAGCTCCTAGGTGAACCGAGAAACTTTTTATTTGAAAAGTTTAGGAGTTTTCCAGACAGACCTCATGTATCAATAACACATGTAATGTGTGAACTATAGGTCTTCAATACTGTCAATATACTTCGGAACGTATCATTGATAATGCGGGAGTGTCCGGCGATACCCACACAGCACACTTTATCCTGAGGATATCCCAGAGTGATCCGGATATCTAAGTGGACATAATGCGATCCCATGGAGATCCTACGGTTATTGAGATATATAATTGGACATATTGCGATCCCTCGGATATCTAGTGGATATCGCAATATCGTGTGCTGTGTGGGTAAATACGTATATATTGTAATAATTTCAAGACATTGTCTCGAGGGAGGGGGCGACAATAACACAACTGGCACGTTTGGACGTTCCATGTTTCTTTTTCTTTCGCGCAATGTGCTGCGCGCCGCGTCGCATAAACAAGGTCACCGCGCTGTTATCATTCACGCGTCGAGTCTCGAACGAACAGGTAGTATGATGCAGGCCGCTCTTATCATTTCGTTATCATACATCGAAACGCGATCGTTCTCGAGCGATTAATTATTCTCGGTCCACGCGATCGTTCTCGCGTAAATATATTATATAATATATAATAATAAACATGTGATAAGAGAGAGAGAGAGAAACTAAAAAAATAAACAAAACAGAACCGTTGATTGGAATTGACGGAAGTGATGGAGAGCCTCTACAGGTTGATCTATTTTTACCAGATAATATGGTATTTTAAACATAAAGTTGAAAATGTAAATCAATTTAACTAAAAAAATTAGAGGCCATATTTAGTTAGAGTACAATTTGTGTGATTTCCGGTAAAGGTAGAGCAACTTATATAAAAGGTAGGATTCTTTATACATTTCTGTGAAAATTATTTCCAGGATAAAGTTAAAGATTGAATTTTAATTTTTTCATAGTTTATTTATCCATATTTATTAATTTCTTTCTGTCGTTTTTGACCTTTATCAAGAGAATTTTGCTTTCTATAGTCTGTGTTCGTCCTCAAAATAAATAAATAATTAAGACATGATTAATTTTAATATCAATGCAGAACGACAAATAATGTTTTTTCAATTTTTTGTATTTTGAAAAGTAATAATTTAGATAATCAATAAAAGTAATCAATATTGTATTAATCAAATGATTATTTCAAGAAGGACCTAAGAAAGAAGTAAGGATTTTTTAAGAAATCTTATCATCAATTATAAGTCAATCTTTTTCACATCATCAGTTAAGAGTTAAGAAACAGATTATACTAATCAATAAAATTAAACTTTTTTTTATAACATGAATGAAATAGAATGTTTTTAACGCACAATAAATCCGAAAATGACAGTAAAAAGTTCATAGTACACTTTTGTGTTATCGGCATATGCCATTTAGTTTCAAAAATCGAAATTCTTTACGTATCGTAAAGCATATTGGTCCTATTTTTAACATTTAAGGCTAATCTACAACGTGCTTTTTGCTTCCTGTTTCTTGCTCTTTGCCTCTTGCTTCTTTGCCTTTCCACGCATTGTTTTACCGACAATCGTGTTTCTTGTCACGTGTTTCTTGTCTCTTCCGAAGTTTGTCAACTTTTATCTCGGATGACAGAACGAACAAACATCGCATTACGCGACATAACAAAAAATTGACAAAATGCAAAAAGCAAGAAATAGAAAGCAAAGAGCACATTGCAGATTAGCCTTTAAATTCCCAAAAGCAGCTCTGAAAGAAACAATTTAATCTAATAACAAGGAACGTATTAAAACACAAGTAAATAAATTTATTAATAAAAATAGTATAGAAAAAGTAAAGAATTTGCAGTTATTTTTACAGTTATTCTTTTTACAGTTTTTTTTTATATTTACAGTATATTTACGTATATCAGTGTACCACACTAACGCAAATGTGCCGCTTGTTTGTGTGAACACATCAATTTTTAAAAAAAGCGTGACGTTGGAACTTTTTTATTATCGTATTCTTAACTGGCACAATTTAACAAAAAATGAATGTTTTTATCTAGGTTAAAAAAATCTTGCTGATCAATGTTACAAGAAGAAAAAGAAATCATACAAATAGAGGCAACGAATGCTCGCGGTGCCGTGCCGTGAAGTGCGGCGCGAGACGATAGGCGCGCGCGCATGCGCGCGTCGCGCATATAGCCCGTGCTGCGCCGGACGGCACCTTCAGTCTTCTCTTTACCGCGCGTGTGATTACGCGTTGGATACGCGAGCGGGTGCACAGTCGTCCATCTGTCCGTCCGCCCGTCTTCGTGCCCGCTCGGTCCGGCTCGTCCGAGCAGCCCCGCTTCGGGCAGCCGCCCCCGCTTTCCTCGCGCGAACGGTAAATAGAGCGGGGCCAGCTTACTCCGGCTGTGCGGATTAATCGACGGGGCTGCGGGGTCTCCCCTCCCCCCGGTCCGCGAGTGCATCGCAGTCGAGCGACGCGCCGCGCGTCGCGGCCGACTTCAGGGCAGTGATATACGGCGGGAGGGTAGGGGAACATGAACTCGATCGCGGCGAGGATGCCGCGCGGCCGACGTCCTTGCGTCGAGGATTCCGCGTTCGGGCCCCAGGATCTGCGTTCGGCACCTGCCGCGAGGTACGTCGCGTGAAGTCAGCGTTCGATCTTTTAATCGAGCCGGAGCAGCGAGCGATCACGCGCCACGACGCAGGACGCGTCGCGCGAATGCTCGTGTCGTCGTTGAAAATGGACCTGCCGGGCGCGATATTGCATCGCGACTACGCGGCTCGCCGACAAGTAGCCGTCACCGGAGCGACGTCCCGCAACGAGCACAGCGTCGCGACGCCGCGCGGATACGCGTGTCATTGGTAATAAAGCGACGCGCCGATCGCGACGTCACGTCCCGACGTCGCACTGACATACGTCCCGTCGTCGCACTCGCGGGTACCCTCCTGTCGGAAGTTGGCCGCGGATATTCGCACCGTTATTGACGACACCTGGGACGGAGATCGCGTCACGCGAACATAATAAGCGAATACTCGTCATTGAAGTGATTATTCCGGATCTTATTATATTTATTATATATTATAATTATATTAATTCCCCTAATTGGAGTAACATTAATTGGCGAGGCTCGCGTTCCTGTCATCCGGGAACCCGCGGAGCCTTGAATCGAGGAGGAGTCGCGAAATCGAATCGGCGAGAAGGCATCGCGAGTGGAAGTCTCGCTTCGTGGGACCGGTCAGTGCGCGTCGAAATCGTGTCGTCGAGGCTCTCGGTCCCCGCGAGTGCGTCGGATGCGTGAGAAAGTGCAACTGCAGCAGCAGCAGCAGCAGGGTGCCGGGAGGAGAGGTTAGGCGAGGCCGACACCCACCGAGCGAGTCGATCAGCTGTTCCGCGGCGCCGACATCATCGTCGTTTCGGACGCAGGTACGTGCCAGTTTTCACTTTCCTCGCTGTCGCTCTTGTGTCCAGGGCGTACGATCGAGATCATCGTGTCGAGAGACGAGGATTTCTGACACCCGGTATCGGACAGCGAACGTTGATAGCTTCGAATATTGTCGTCTGGCGTGGATCTTGGCCTCATCCATAATGGCAATCAGTCTAGGATATTTTAGAGTTCGTCTACGATACGTCGAGTAAGAAATAAGAATAGATGTAAAAGAAAGACTTCCGGTGTAAAGGAGCTGAAGTAAAGGCATAAGCGAAATAAATTTTTTTATTTCTTATGTTAATTTCTACCAATGTAGATTAACTTTAATCTCGGTTTAATTTACTCTCTTCATCTTTTTCTAATTCTTAGAACTGGAAAAAGATAAAGAGTAAGTTAAACTGAGATTAAAGTTAATCTACATTGGTAGAAATGGACATTACTCCAACTTCAGCCCTTACGCTTACGCTCGGTCAATCAGAGCGTGCAGTCGATCAAATATTTGTTACAAATATCTAAAAACTTAATCCTTATTCCTTACTCCTTACTCCTATTTATACTTTTTACGTCATGCTTACTCCGCGTATTGTAGACAAACTTTTACGTCCATTTCCACCAACGTAGATTAACTTTAATCTCGGTTTAACTTATTCTTTATCTTTTTCTAGTTCTAAGAATTAAAAAGAGATAAAAAGAGTAAGTTAAACCGAGATTAAAGTTAATCTACATTGGTGGAAAGGGATATTAGAGTTCGTTTTGTAGGTGCGCATCGACGATAATGTATAAGGACATAGCGTTTCGCGCATAATCGTATAATTTGTTCGGACACCAGTAGAACCCGATTTTTGAGCGCACAATAACGCATAATTGAGAATCTTTGGCAGCATAATGTCATTTTTCCGCATATTTCGCATATTGCCAAAACACCGTATTTTCATCATAACATGATAAAAATATTATAATTTCACGAGTTTAATCACAGTTGATCGATATACATTTTTTTTCGCGCCGTGAACCTACTGGCCTAACTAAAAGTTATTTAAAAGCCTACGTTTATGTGATTCATTATTGTTTTTCTATTTTAAGATTTTTAACAAGCTTATGTAAACATAGCATAACGTTATATTTTTGTGTCAAGGTCAGACACAAAAAAATTTTTAATCTAGTGAATTCTGGTCAACATTCCTGTACCTTTATTTTTCCAGTTAAGTTACTATTGCCTGTGTTGTATCTCAAGAGAGATACTTTTAGTTTATGTTTATGTTCTCCATTGATTAAATTTTATAACTTAAACCACAGAAGAGATTTGTTTCGACACAACTGGCCAATTTAATTTAAATTAATATATCGCGATTCGCGACGTTTTTCGACTATGGGTTTTGGTCCTTCCTTCTAAAGTGAATGAAATTAATTTAATGTAAAGAATTTGTGTTGCGAAAAATATTACCTTAGCCAGGATTTGAACCTGGACCTCTCTACAATCCGTATGGGCATCGTAGCCAGTTCGACTACCGAGACATGTGGTAATATTTATCGGAACATTCGATGATGTTAGAACACCATAGTTAAGTCAATGGTGATAAATAAACAAACAAGAGATGGAATATTCTTCGCCAGTGAATATTAAACCACTAGCGTTATAGCCCGCGCTTCGCGCGGAAGTATATTCCCCGAAGTACATGCCTCAAAACCTTTATCTCTCACAAACATCTTTTTTCGTTTTTTCAATTATTGATTTTTAATTTTCTCAATTTTATAAATATTTTACTTAACATAAAATATTTTTTTATCTTACTTTTTTTTTATTTTTTGCTAATGTTCCCACCGCTGACCCGCTATTAATAGCTCTCATACAATTTTATAATTTTTCAATTTATAAAACCTCTCTGTATACAACATTTTTCGTAAAATATTTTGGATAAATTCTATACACATTGGTTTAGAAATCTAGAAAAAAAATTTTTTTCCGAAAACATACCCTCCTCTATGATAAAAAAAAAATTTTTTTTAATCCAAAAAAAAAACCCCATAGCAGCCACCCCCGAAGAATTTGAAGAATTTTGAGACCGATTAATAGAAAATCGGTCCACAAATGAAAGAGGAGTTCGCGGTCAGACAGACAGACAGACAGACGGTACTTATATATATAGATAGAATATATTTATAACTTAAGTTACAAAACTGTTCTATGTATATTTGAATTCAATTTTTTCTATTTAATAAACTGCCTCTATAGATGGATTATTGTATCTGTATTTTGATTTTTTATTTCCCTCAGTGTACTTACTAACTAAACTCCATCTCTACTGCTAGACAGTGGCAGTGGTTTGTCCCAAAGCAATAATGATATTTAAAATACATACTAAGAAATAAAAATATACAATAAAATTCAACTTATTTTAGACCACATAATTTTGCATAATTTTAATAAAATTTCTTGCATAATTGAACATTTTTAAATGCATAAACTCTATGTTCTTAATAATGTAAATAGCAACTGATGGGAAATAACGTAAAGAGTACGTAATCGATCGGACGGCAAAAGCGGCGTTCTCCATTTTTGTTTATAAAAGCTAAATAGACTCGTGAGTATCGTTAAAAATTTTTTTATGTATAGACATTGGGAATTATACATATACTTTTAATAATTTATTTTATTTCATATCTATATTAAGACGACGGATTGCTTGGCGCACAGCTTTTCCCTTTCCCATAACGACTCGAATAAACGCTTAAATATCGCAGGATAAAGGAAAATTGATTTACTGGTGGATACTGGTGTATCTTACAGTTTTTCAATTATTATAACGAGTATCCGTGATTAGATGTATATATGATGTTTGGTAAACGAGCGCGTTGAGCGAATTTTATTTAATATATGAAGAATTGAGGGATGCTATATATAGGCGAAAATATATTAAATCCCCCTGAAGAATCGCTAAATAGCCACAATATCAATTGCCGTTACCTGTTACCGCAGATTTTAAAAATTCAACAGTTGATATTCCCAGATGCACCTGGCTCGAGCGAGTCGACGCTCTTTTCCACTTTTTCGGTACAGCCCGAGCTCAGAGCTGCCTTAACTACTGGGCTTGATTAGGGCGCTTCTGACGCTCATAGTTCTTCCTTGTAATTTACTTCGCTAGGATGCAACTGTCGCGCTTTCCTTCCACTTCAAAAATACATCCATAGGATTGTCGATTGCTAAAATGCACAGCCGTCTGCTTACGTCAGTACGATTTACTGGAGGAAATCAATAACCTTGCGATAGAAGACAAATATACACCGATTTATGACGTGTTACTAATACACGGTGTCTTAAAAATTTCAAGACAAACTCGTCCGATATCCGAAGCAAAATTCCATTGCAGAATTTTAGGAATTTTATTGGTTTGGTTATCGCTGTTTTATCTCGGATGAATACGAGTTTTCGATTTTGAATCAATTTTCGATTCAAGATTTTTTTGTATTGCGGAAGAATAAAGTCATATACCTATTTATGACTTTAGTTTACATTCAACCGCGTTTATTTCTTTTAAATAAAAATAATTATTTAGATTAATTAAATAAGTAATTCTCCCCTCATATTCTTTCTGTTAGGTCTATTTAAAAAATAAAAGCATTATTCATTATTTTTATTAACAAATAAACTGCGAATCTTAGTATACGTCGCGAATATGTCGAAATATAATAATTATTTTCATTGCTAATAACGTGAGTATCTCAGTGAGTATACGAAAAATATGATCAGAAAAGTGATGCGGGACTTCCGTCAGATAAAGAATTATGTGAATATTGATGAATTGTTAAAGAAAAAGTGGCTCTAAACAACGAAAGCGTTATGCTGTGAACATTTCTTTCTTTTCTTCACAAATATGCGTCGCGTGTCGCATAAGAACCTTTTAAACGTAACCCTCACTTTGTTCACAACGCTCGGAACGCGGGGGGATGCACAGGTGGCCACTCTTTTTACGATGTTGGAATGCAACGGGGAGGGCGCGAAGCTGTAAGGCCAAGTCGCACATACGGAGCACACGTAATTTCTGTTATAGCATTTTAACTGCGCGCAGTAAACGCCGAATTGCAGAGAAAGTATTTATAAAATTTTTTATTTCATAAACTTTCTTTTTAATAACGACATAGATTCCAAGTCAGTATTATCGTTTTCCGCAATTCTTCTACAAATTATTAGGCTAACAAATTTTGTTGGATTATTAAATTATAGAAGAGCAGCGAGTAGCTAAGCGAGCTCTTTAACGTCTAACGTTCGTCGCATGTTCGTAACATGTTTCCATACGTCGCAATAATATTAGACTACTTTCTATTGCGTTAAAATTTTTGTCGGTTTCACTCGATGTCACCGTCGCGTCGTTTTCCGCAATTCTTCTACAATTTATTAGGCTAACAAATTTTGTTGGATTATTAAATTATAGGAGAGCAGCTAGTAGCTAAGCTCTTTAACGTCTAACGTTCGTCGCGTAATGTATTTCTCACACGTCGCAGTAATATTAGACTACTTTCTATTGCGTTAAAATTTTTGTCGGCCCGATCTCACCGTCGCATCAGATGTTAATGACGCAAAAAGTCGCCGCTTTCACAGTGTGTCCCGAACAATACATTAGATGGTGAAATCACTATGCCAGCGACGTAACGGCACGTTGCAGCGACGAACAGAGTTGACGTTTTTACCGCGATTACACATTGTTGCGGAAACAGTCAACAAATTACGTCTGCCGTGTGCTTACGATTTTTTTCTCGGCGACTTACGTAACGCGGTTGACGCTTAACTCGATGTACGAGAGGGCGGAAGTGACTCATTAAAAGCATACCTTTGTAAAGTTGCTTGCATATTAACTATTATTATGCTTAATTGCGATAGATATAAAAGACCTTTTTGCGCATTTCTTTTTTGCAAGATAAAGTATTTTGACTCGTTATCGTTTCAGACGTTTCTTATAAAGTATCATTTCCAGCGAGTCATCGCATTTATTCTCGCATTTTTCTTGTCAATAAGATTGACGTAGAAACAATATAGAATTAATGGCTAATCGTACTAATCTTGCCTCTTGCGCGAGACTAATTAAATGATAAATCGCGTGTGTAACGTGCAACTGCGTCTCGCGAACCGACGACGTGACGCGATACTATGGTCTATTTCAACGAAATCTCGCACGCAATGTTACGTAAGCCGAGTTCAGGAACTAGAAATGAATACGCATAATCGGTCTACGCGAGAGCAAAACGAAAGGCAATTTATAATACTGTCTGCTGTAGAACAAAACGAGCAGTCACGTAATTTTTCTTGTCGTATGCAGTCGATGCGTTTAACGTGCAGAACATACACACGCGTTCCGTATACGCTGAATATTGTACAAACTGTCCCAGTTTTGTCCGACTAAAGATTCTTTGACATATTTTGTATTGATTTTCATGCGGTAAGAATATATCGCTGCTCGCAATTACATGCTCATTCTATACTCAGCGATTCGCAGACTTTCTCCGAAAGGATCGTTGCGAAATCACTCGATTTACGACAGCGAGATCTTGAAGGTCTTTGATAGACAGCGCTGAAGAAACCTTGTATTTCGAGTTACAACTCTGTTTGCCATCAAATTTATTTCGTGGACTCGAACCTTACGTCGATAAAAAGTCGTTACGTAAAACGAGATTTCCCGATATTACGTTTCTTCGATAATCCTGAGAAATAATTTCTCTTTCGTCTTACTGTTTTTCCCTTTCCTCGGATCTTTTGCAATTGGCTTCGTCTATACGTGCACGCTTGAATTCCGGAGCAATTAGACAACGTCTCGAGAAGGCTTCATAAATAGATATATATTATGCTTGACATAGATATCATATAAGAAACATCATGCGATACGAACGATAAGTACATTAAAAAATCAAGAACATCTTTCTGTTGATTTAAACTGATTATTTAATTGATTTCAATCTTCTTTAGATATAAGTTCAATGTCGATTTATGTGATAACTTCATCTGCCATTAAGGAAAGTTAATTTCTCTGATTAGATCACCGTTTTGTTAAAAAAATTAATAAAAATAGTTTATTATCATCTTAGATTTATCTATTAAACTATTCGTCGCACTATTTCTTTGTGCCTCTCTTACGTTAGTGGCTCTCTAATTACTATAATTACTCTATTTAATCGATAAAATTTATTTCTGGCAAAATGAATTTTATTTTAAGTTCTTATCAGGAGAACGAGATGAAAATAGAAAAAGAGACCGAAAGTTATTTCTGCTAAGATCGCGTCGCGAAAGAAGCTTATCGCAGCTGTTTTTCGCGTTTGATGGACACGCGTGCGCTACGCATGCAACGAGAGATAAGGCAATCAAGCATGTAACAAGTCGCACATGTCGCGTGCTCATCACGCGAACAATATTATGGGGCTGCTACCGCAACTGTGCCGCGTTTGCGAATAGGGGAACGCGGAACAAAGCGCTCGTTGCTGCGAATATACTACTCGAGTCAGGAGCGGATTAAGTTAAAGAGGAATTTGGCGAGGGGCCATAATTTGGTGGCGGCTTTCCGACTTTCGACTAAATCTCGGCGACTAAATCTCGAATCAAATTCCCGAGTTGCGAAACGAACTCCGCGGGAAGTTAAGCGAAAAATAAGAGTTTGTCGTCTAATCTTCGAAGCGTAATATACACTCCGGAAACTTTTTGGCTCGCAGTTGCTTGTAAAATCCTATTCTTTATAACTTTTAAACTTATGTTCTTTAAAATTTATAGTTAATATCTTCTATTCTAAAAGCCATTATTTAAAAAAGGATGTCCTGCATAATATTGCAGTCCGTCATTAATTTCATCAATTGAAAGCTAGATTAGATGATTGACGCTCTATTACTACCAATTTTAAAGTTAGGTATGTATACAACGTGAGTCACGCCTACTTTTATTATCTAAAATAATTCTCTTAGAATAATTAAATATTTATTATATGGTCTTGTGAATGGTGAATAACATGAATAAAATTATTAAAAAGCACTCTTTGAAGGCATAATTTAATACATTTTACCTCTAATAAAATTGTAAAATTTATTCCATGCTTCAAAGTTAAGTGATTCATGGTGTATATGCTTAAATATATTTATCATTGCTTCATTTGGCCAAAAAGAGAAATCAACCGCAAATATTGCCAGGACCATCGAGATTTCCTTGGATGCGGCCCTGACACTCTCTGGGGTTGCCTCTTGCATCGCCATAAGCGGACCTAGTCATCTCGGAAGTTCTTTTGTACGATGTTAAGCAACAATGGCAATCGCGATGAATTAATGCCTTTTTACTGCCACTTATCGTACTATCGGCAATCGTTTCTGCGATATCACCCTGCTGCTCCGCGATCCCAATCGTTCTGATTACAGCTTGCGCGCGAAGTGCAAGCCGAGAACAATAGCAATAATACGCGGCAATTTAAAGCACAGTTACTTGCATATCTGATTTATGATTCGATGAAAGGTAATCTGCCGTTATCTGGGCCTTACCGTAATAGGATTTTTATTCGACCTAATTTTTACTTACTAGAAATATCTAATGAAAATTAGGATGTTGTGCAGAGCATAGAGGAAGTATGCGATATATACCTGAATCTAATCAAATTATTAATGAAAATTTAGTTTGTGGTCCGTTGATAGCTCCGTTCATCGATTCCTGGCAGGAGCGTAGCCAGGATTTTATTGGGTGGGGGAAGGATTAAAAAAAAATAAAATCACAGAACAACTCATAACTTTTTTAATTAAATAAGATAACAATATTAAACTAGAAGCATGCGTCTAGGTTTTTTAGATAATCTGTCGAGTACCTCCTCTATGTTAATCGAAGAAATCAAATTTTTGTGAATGTACATTTGTGTCAAACTGTTAAGTCTTACTTCACTCATTGTATTCCTAAGGTAGATTTTAAGAATTCTTAATTTTCATTAATAATAATTCCATTAATAAAGATAATTCCATTAATAAAGACCATTTTATTTCTCTCTCGGCTTTCAACCTTTCATTTTCATATTTTCATATTTGATTTTAAAATTTCGGGGAGGAGGGGGATTTATCCCCCTAATCCCCTCTCTGGCTACGCCACTGATTCCTAAGACACTTTATACATTCGCTACTTGTTAATTTCAAACGCCTCGTGACGCGACACAATCGTGACTTGATAGGAACGGCCCCGAATTATGGTCGGAGCATGATTCATTCCTCACCCTCCCCTGCCTATTTTGCCAACGAGCAGATGGTGACAGACGTGTCCAGTCATTTGGCGTACCTCAGCCATTGGCGACCACGTCGCGATCGCGAATCGGTATAATAGGAGGGTGACGTGAACGCGCGCACGTCCAATTTCCACGTTCGCGTTCTCCGACGGATTCTCCCCTAGTTTCGTTCCCCCGTAGCGACCCTCAGCATTCCGAGCACAGTCTAACCCTCCTCCAGGGATGCGTACGTCAATGCGAAGCAGTTTAGCCTCTTCCTTCTTCCTACCCGGTGTAGCAACGGTATACCGATACTTCCGCAAGACAGAAGCTCGAAAGAACAAAGTAAGTGGTTTTTCATGAGATTAATTTAATAACTCATCGAGTAGTTCGTTAATCTTTGAAGAATTGATCCTTATCGAGGCGCTCATGTAGTTGACGCGTGTTGAATATTGGTCGTTGCCCTTTTCTTCATTTTATTTTGTTGGGCTATTATAAAATTTGATTAAAATTAATTATATTTATGTAATTAATATTAATTGAAAAAATTATTAATTGGAAAAATATGTACATTAGTTTGATTAATTGCAGATTATTCCATAAAACGTTAATTAATGAAATTATATTTTCTGATTTCGACTTTCTCTTCTCTCTTGAGCGCACAGGAGGGGTGCAAGCGGCCCATCGTGGTGCCTATATCTAAAGAGCCATTACTATATCGCCGACGCCGCGACGTCTGGCAATCGTTCTCTGCTCTATCTCCTGCTTTTCTCTTTTTCTCTCTGTCTCGCTTACTTTTACCTCCCATTCTGTTTATCGCATTCCTACCGATATCTCGCCAATATCCAGCTAATTTTGCCGGCGAGCCGTGCGAGAATTTTTTCTGATACGAGGTAATAGAGCGTTGAAATTGAATCATGAGTCATCGAATCGAATATACTTTTCACGTAGCAAGTAAACGGTATCGCTTGCTTTGCCCCGACGTGGAAATTGGAATATGGAATAACCGAAAAAATTAACTCGGAGAAGCTGCATTAACATTAATCGGAAACCGGCTGCGGGACGAGTATTCAATTAAGAATTAATTAACGTCTCGGCATTTACACGCAGTCGTTATTTGCGGAATTAAAGCGAGCGCATAAGTGTGTCGAAGGTTAAATCGCGCGGCTGAAATGTTAATCGGTCATCCAGGCGGAACCTTATAATACGAAACCGTGAAAAATATTCGGAATTAAAATATTCTTAGCACTCCATTGACATTTTCACATTCGTGCGGCGTTTGCGTTCGCAACCGCTGACATTTCTGGAAAGCGGTGAATGCCTTTCTCGGCCGAGCCACTTCGATTCGATGGGATTCTTTTAGCAGACTTATTAATACTTTTGCTTGTGTATCTCTCTGCTCACTTAAAAAGTTACTTACTTAAAAATAAATTAAAAAGTTAAATTGTTCAGAGGAAATGATAGTTAATTTTAAACATCACAATTTCAATTAAGTGAAACGGTATTACTTTATGAGTAGAGTGGATTATATTTGTAACATGGTATTTTCTTAATTACATAAACCATTATATAGCATACTTGGTAGTAATGGGTAGTAACAAGATGTTTTTCACACAAGTAAACATTATACAAACAAAAGAAATATCATCGAGTCACTCGTGCTGTTATAAAGGGTATGATTAACTTTTATGAAAAGCTTTTATGAAAAGCTGACGAACGGAAATCCATCTATTATTCTATGTTTGTTCTACATCCTACGCGCATTGTGCACTGTGATACGGAATCTATTTTGAAATTGATGCAAACCTACGGCTTCTTAATTCTTTCTTAACATCCGCTTAAATTATCGATTTGAAGCTCAGTCTCTTCGCCGCAGACGTCAATGAGAAGCAGAGTGCTACGAAGAGCCACTTGACGAGCTGAGTGCAATAATAGTGTACAATAAGATGTTCTGCGAACAATGCGTTTGAAAATAACGTGAAAGAATAACAGAATAGGCGTATAAGCGATACGTGTAATTTTATGAATACAGAGAGGAAGGAAAAAAGAGGGAAGCAGAGAATGAGGAGGAGAGAGCGGAGTTAACATCGCATTTTTATGCTAAGATGTTGCGGTGTCACGTTTATCTTACTGATCCTAAATAGTGGTTTTTGTTACGTAAATATTTTTGCGCTCGGCGCCCACAATCAATATTTACTTTGGCCAACAATAATCCACCGATTTTACGTGATAGCCCTGCACGCCCGTTCGGCTATAAAATAATTCGCCCCGGCACGCCGCGTTCAAGTTACACAGAAGTTAAAGCTCGTAACGAAACCCGAGGATCGTTATAACTTGCGCTCGTAATCGCGTCCCTAAATTGCGCCAGCGCATTGCGCAACTGTTCGCCGCGCGTTTATTAGCATGTGATTAAACTTCTTTTCTTCCTTAACGCGGAAATAGTGCCAAATGTGGCAAATAATCAAGTTATTTTAACCCGTTATAAGTCGAGACTAATAAGAGATTATGCGGCATGATAAAATCATTCCGTCGAATCTATTTCTTTCGTGATCCCTCCGGAATTCTCAGAAATTGCCTCTGAGCAACTACCAGCTGTTGGAAACCAGCTGTTAAAAATCGTATCGTCAAAACGATCTTGCTCGTGAGTGCCCAGTAATTTCCGGAAAAACTACTTCCCTGAAAACGCGATCGTGTTATGCCGCGAAACGCCACGAGACGTTTTGCAGTCGACCAACGATGTAGGTAGTCGCCCGGGTTATTCGGGTCACCCGGTATATGGGTCGACCCGGTTGCAGTTTGGTGGGCTTCCAGGACGTCGTCTAGACAACGTCCTGTGGAATCACGGTGGAAAAGCAGGCTTTTCCCGGCGGGCGTGCTCTCTCTCTCTCTCTCTCTCTCTCTCTCTCTCTCTCTCTCTCTCTCTCTCTCTCTCTCTTGAATCGTTACTTAGAAACTTATTCAGATGGAATTATTTTTACAATTTCCTCTCTGATATAACTTTAATTTTTTAAATATAAAAATTATTTGTAATATTAATATCTTGAAAATAGAATAACTAATTTTATTCTGTATTTTTTGTAAACGAAAAATATTGAGCAATATTAATTCGAAAATGTATGAATTCTTCATTTAACAGTCGAAACTTAAAAATCTTGATTTAAAAATTGAAACTATTTTTTAATTGGCTGAATCGAAAATAAATAGCAGCTCTTCGTCACGTGTTTTTGCAGAAAATTTAAAGAGTTATATTTTTATTGCAGAGTATAGGTCACGATGGTTATAGATATTGGCTAGAAATAATATAGATTCACCACAAGTGTAGGACAGTTTCTTCCTTATATATATTATTTCCTTATATAGGTTATATTTTTAGACCAAATAATAACATTCTTTTTGCTAGCCTATCGTATTGGAGATGATATTATCGTTTGCAAATTTTAACTTTCTTTGTTAATAATTTCGAGATCTCACATTGATAGATTTAATTTCGGGCCGTTAGAGGATTACTTGTGAGCTTAATACTGAGGCATGAAATATCGGAAATAATTCTATATCGAGGAACTTTTAGCAAGTGATAATGAAACGTTGCGTCACAAGTCAATCGCTTTCTTACCGCTCGACAATGGCGGTGTTGAGAAAAGGGTGCGAATCCCCTAGGGACATAGGACGGTCTGTTATGACGCGAGAATGTCGGTAGGCAACGAATTTATAAATTTTTAAATATTTTTATCAAATAAATTTTACAATAGTCGACAGTTGTGTATGAAATATTAAAAAATACAAGATTTCCTGTTTTCGGAAATTGTCTTAAAATTCAGAGAGAACCTGGAGATTACACAAGGGGGTGACTATGGTTCTCTCTCGATGTCAACCTGTAGACGGCCTTGGGGTTGTACGATGCGCAGACGCGATATCGATTTCTCGCACGAGTGCCGCGTGCGCGTGAGCAAAGGAGAGCCGACTGGGCCCATCATCCCGCATCCACGATTGTTTCCTGCGGTGTCCTGTCACCACTATTCTTTCAGCAGCTTCCGCGTAGGGAACGCGAATGTTGCGGGGAAGATGGTAATCGAGGATGCAGCCACGATCACTCGGCTTAGGTTTCTAATTACGATAATTGCAAACACTTGGCTGATCATCGAAGTAAATATTTATAACTTTCAAGTATTCATGGAACAGTTAAGCTTGCGCATTGCACTTGCAGAATAAATCGGAATTATATTTCTTTACCCGAGAGACAGAAAGATGGAAGCTAAAAATTTACCCTTTCATGAACGATTCTCGCAAGGTGAATTTCACCTTTGGAATGAATATAATCAAATTCATTGATATCTTCATTGGACAACAAATTTGAAAACAATACCATGAATAAAACTTATTTTATAACTGGTCAAATATCGATTGGGAGTTTTGAAAGGAATTCTCTCCAAAGAATTGTCTTTGTTTTCGAAGAGATTTTCGCTAAGCTCTTTTCGTTCAAAGATATCGTGACTTAAACGTTCGCTCATTGGCATTTAACCCGCCAATGACCAGCAATCCTATAATTCAATTATTTCTCACATCCCTGAAGAAAAATGCCGACAAACGTTATGTGCGCGTGGTGTCAGAGAAGACCTATAAGAGATGTATACACTAAAGCTACACAAGCGAAAAAAATGTCATGGTTATTGAACATAATGTAGATCATATGGGTAATCCTTCTCGTTTAACAAACATAGAAAGCGTGAAGTGTAAACGCTATTGCAATCATTGTAAGTTGAAAAACTGCACAATGTTGAATCGAAATGCCGCGCATAAATTTTATTTTTGACAAAATTTCTGATCTAAGAGAACTTTCAGGATTCGAGCAAATAATCTTACGAATAAATAATTATTATAAAATTTTTATTATATGTAAAATAATATACTTTGTCGATATTAGGAAAATGTTTATGATTATCACATACACTGCCGGCCAAAAGTTTGAGATTATATATAAAATTTAAGAATATTCCAGTGAAACACTACTTAAAAGTTCGATTCATGCTTTACTCAAAATTTTTTTTAATTTTAAAGTAAATAGATATTATATATATATATATACAGGGTGATTCAAAAGGTAAGGTCAACCGGCGAGGAGGTGGTTCAGGGCGAAGTTTAGAGTAGAAAAGTCCTTTGCCATTTTTTTTTATTTGGAACTATTTCACAACAGTTACAACAGGTCAAACATTTAATTCACAATTCAGGAGATGTACTTGCTTACGATCATGAAAATAATAATAATATTAGTAATAGTAATAATAGTTTTAAAAAAAAATATTTTTTTTATTTTTTTTAATTTATTTATTTTTTAATTAAAAAAACAAGGGCATGCTTGCGTGTTATTTTCATGATCGTAAGCAAGTACATCTCCTGAATTGTGAATTAAATGTTTGACCGGTTGTGACTGTGAAACGGTTGCAAATAAAAAAAAATTGCAAAGGACTTTTCTACTCTAAACATCGCCCTGAACCACCTCCTCGCCGGTTGACCTTACCTTTTGAATCACCCTGTATATATATATATATATAGTATAGTTGTGGTTGACGTAACGTTGTTTAATTTCCAGAAAATTGACTACCGTCATAAAACTTTTTTTCTACAAATATGATGAACTTAAATTATAAACTAAATAATAAACTATTAAATATAACTTAACTTATATAATAAAGTTGTAGCTAGATTATCTAGATTAGTAAAAAAAGTGATGAAATTTGAAAATGGCTAGTTGACGAAAAAAGTGTCTAATACTCTTTAGTGCTGTTTATCTTATAAAAATATTTTTTATATAGAACTTTTAAACATTTTATATTATTTTTCATTTTATTATAAAACAATGATTCAAATAAAAAAAATATGTCAATTTATAAATTTGATTTTATTTTATATAGTGGACATTTTTAATTAATGGTCTTAATTTTTTATCAGCGTAGATATAAATTAAAGTGTTCATATATTAGGGTCTATGGTCACACACACGAGTTATTCAGAGTAAACTTTTTTAAACATTCTTCTTCCATTATTAAATCTACATATTTTTGAAATCGTTACACTGACAATGATAGAACTTCGTATTCTCGAATTGCATAATGGACTCTCATCACTTTTATTTCAACGATAGAATTTCTTTCTTGCGTACGAGTTCGTGATTACATAATGAGGTTTGCGACGCAGGTGCGGGTGATTTGGATTTATGTTTCCTTCCTGGGCTAATATCCGGACGACTTTGTTCGCGCGCGATAGCCGTACGTACGTGCCGCACCTGATTGCCGCAGGGTTGGGCACGGGTTTTGAGCAACGGCGTGACAATGAAACCTGATCTGATAGTTTCGATCGGCAGCTTCACGGGCCACTGAGTCTGTGACAATGCCAGGAGGCCCGGCGGCGCCGAGGGCGGGAAGGGGGGACGAAGGGCCTGGGGCGTGAGTGTTGTTTCGTTAACTGCTTGAAATTCAACGCGACCTGCCCATCCTGTATGTTGTGCGAGCACATTCTGCTTCTTTCTCTTTTTCTCGCTTTTTTATCTATAGCATTTAATCGATTTTATTCACGTGCATTTACGGACGGGTGAAAAAATTTTTTGTTTTGAGATATTGGAGAGCTTATAATTCCAAAATCTAATTTGAAATTTGTCAATTCGACTGCACACTTAGTAAATTCGAGTTTATAAGCAGCCTTATACATTTCAATGTTTCTATTTTAATACCTTGAATCAAACAAATCCCACACGGAAAAAAACGATAAGGTTGCCACAACCATAATTCGTCCAACAAACATAGTGAATGTTGAGACAACCATAGTGAATGTTGAGACAAACATAGTGAATGTTTGTCTCAACATTCACTATGGTTGTCTCAACATTCACTATGGTTGTCTCAACATTCACTATGTTTGTTGGACGAATTATGGTTGTGGCAACCTTATTTTTTTTCAGTGCATTCTTTCGCATTTTACGAAATAGTACATAATATATTTGAAGATTACAAGAGCTGGATATAAATCATAAAATTCAAATATGTAAGGAGCAGCGCGTAAAGAATTATCGCATTTTAAAAATGGAAATAGGTCAAAATGGTCCCGAATAGAACAGCAAGATTAATGGCAGATTAATGGCAAATGATACGGATTTAGGAGGACGGATTTTGCTTGGAAAAATATGTTTTCGAAGATTTTGTTACAAAACACTGCCCGGAACGTAATACCGTCTCAGTTTTATTCTTACAGACTTTTTCTCTCTCTCTTCTCTTGCGTGAATTCACGCGTACTCCAACCCTCTTCCGGTCCCTCCCTATCTCTCGTTGCATTTTCCGTTTTCATTCCTGTCTCTATTTTCGATGAGCACCCGGGATTCGAAGACTTATGGCGAGGCTTATACGCTCCCGGCATTTATCGCACGATATTTCTGTCGGACATCGGCTTTCGGATCGCAAAAAAAGACACGCGCTCGCCTGTCAGCGTGCGATTCGCACTCGCGGAGGAGGCGTCTGATGGAAATATCGCGCAATGACTGTCAGGTGCAGAAGCAGTGCAACGAGGAATTCGAAGAGGCGTGCTTTCGCGAGGTGACGAAGAAAACGAAAGCGAGGAAGAAAATTCGCGCGAGTTGTCACCTCGCCAGCCGGAAAGCTATATAATGAGAGGAAAAGCGTTTTACGGCATTTAGCGAACGATTTATGAAAATTTTTTACAAAATTTCCCACATAGTATTTTGATGTATTTTTGGAAAAGGGACACCGATATGAAGGCGCCCGAATTTTTTCTTCGGACATTTTGTCAGTAAGATTCGAGAGTTTAGTTTCGAAGACTTAGTTGAGATATTTAAATATATTGTAAAAAAAGAGAAAATCGATCAAATCTCTACTAAGAAAAAGTCAGCCAAGAAATAGCTGAGAATTCTATACAACCCTCTCTGTAGACGACGCAACGTAAACGCGATCATCCATCATCCACTGGCACGTTCTAATTCTGGCAACTGACCTAACTCACTGACGGCGTATTTGCGCGCGTGCGAGTTATAGTCGTTTCGCGAGAGGATTTGAGTTTTTTTGGCATTGCATATCGATGGCTCGGAATGTGAAAGGATTGAAGCAACGACATTTTACCGACATGCTAGTGCATGGAGCGTATCAAATCCTCATTATTGTAACATACCATCGACTTTTTTAATTACACAGAAAAAAAATGCTGTTGCTTCAATTAAACATCTACGTCACGGGCTGCCACAAATATAAATAATTCATTCAATTGTATTATGATTGGACCAAATATCTAGATTATTCTTTTAATAATGTAAATATTTGGTCCAATCATAATACAATTGAATGAACTATTTATGTTTGTGGCAGCCCGTGACGTAGACATTTAATTGAAGCAACAGCATTTTTTTTTAGTGTACTAATGTGAAATCCAAGAAAGTACAATCTTTATTTTTTTGAAGATTGTGGTCAATATACTTACATATATCGTTAATTTAACTTTTATAGTTTATTGATAAATATTAATCAATTGTATGTTATAATATTTTGTAAAATTGGTTTAAATAAATTGGTTTAAATAATAGGATTTTAAATTGGATTTTAAATTGAAAGTTCGCTCAATAACTTATACCATTCATTCACTACGACTTGTTCTACTGACTCTTGTCGTCTCCAGAAAGCACTCACTCTCACTCGTCACTTTAAACTTTATGGGGCGCGAATGTTTGCCTTTAACCGTTCCCAAGCGGTTTATGTATCTACAAGGTATTCGAGATTCCTCACGCTTGCTATCTACGGATTATTTGAACAATGTAGAGAATTGATTTTATACGATTGTTTGCGTTCGAACAAAACGATGCCGATATCCACGATGTGCCGGATGAATTTAATTTGTGGATTTTCTATTTTTCATATTTTTTTATTCATTTTATTTTAAAATGAGCGTTTGCAGAGATAAACATCCGATTCTTAAGCCTATCTAAAATGAAAGCATTTAAAAAATAATTTTTTTTCTTTAGTCATTATTGTATTATTTTTTTGTTAATTTTTCGTGAATGAATGAATTTTAAAATACGAGTATGCGAATAAAGAACGTAGATCTCTGCACTGAAAGAAAGGCTTGGTTATAAAAATCCAGGTTTGATTAATGTTACCAAGTACCTTGGTGAAATAGTTTCAACTAAACGTATAATAAGTATTACATAATTTAGTTGACTCAACTAAACAAAATTTGCTCTTTTAAAATGTTTATAATTATTACAAAATGTTTTGTTATTATTATAATCGGTAATAATAATCAAATATTTCAAAAGAAGGTATTACTAAATGCACCTCACAAGTTTACCAAGAATTTTTTTTCCAGTGTGTTGTATGCAGCACGATTCCATTTATTTCTGCATTGACATAATCTTTTCCACGATTAACGGAATTATTCGTATCGTACTGATTTTCAGCGGCCTGTTTGATGAGAAATTTTCACCCTAGAAACATCGACCAGCTCTGCTGTTCGCGCACTAGGCGGAGTATAGTTAGAACGCTCCATAACATATACGTGTACATAGTAACGTGGAGTTTCGCGAATGTAAATTAAACAGCGTGGAACGTGAAGTGAGCCCGGACGTAGTGCGGATGTACGGAATAAATGATTGGCCGACCTTTGCAAAGTCGAGGTTATATCTAGTATAACACTCCTCGCGCACACGAAACTGGCAATTATAGAAACGACGACGCGTTGCGGTATCGACCTCCATTTCCGTTTCCCGCCGATTTACCGTACACGAAAATGATCAGCAGATTATCTTTCCGCTTCCAGAGAAAATATGATTTTACGTAGACTGTCAAATTACATAGCAAAAGCGAGGGGTAAACCGTTAATCAAAATGTGTACATCAATGCCTACTAATGCCCAATTATTGGGCATTACTGTGGAATTTTTTATGTAATGCCCATGAATACCCTAGTAATGCTCACTAATGCTCTAATAATGCTCTATAATGCTCTATTATTCTTTAGGAATGCATAGTAATGCCTCATACCGCTTATTATAATACATAATATTATAACAATAGTATGATAATATTATATAGTATATTTATATTTATATGAAAAATATGAATGCGGATGTTTGTGTGACTATGTAACGATGTAATTAAATTAAAAAAGAAAAACAAAACATATAGGCTGCGTTCAGCAGAAAAAGCAGCTTTGCAACTGTTGTAAAATTCTTTAACATGATTGGTTTATACACTTAGATCCAGAAGGAACCAAGGGCAAGAACCAATCATATTAACGAATCTTGCAACAGTTGCAAAGCTGCTTTTTCTGCTGAACGCGGCCATAAGGTGATTAAAAATATAACACATTTCTTTAATATAAATATCTTTATCATATAATAATTTATAAATGATATCATAGATTATAGACATAAACTTATAAATTTTATAAATATATTTTTTATTAGATTAGATTAGATCATTTTATTGATCCCCTAAGGGATTACACAATGGCTTGTCTTTCATTACAAATGATATACTTCTCTAACTAACTTATAACTATCTTATAACTACTTTTTATAACTATCTTACTACTACCTTACTTCAACCTTATCACATGCATTAATATATTAAATTATTGCATAAATATATTCTATTTAAAAAATAAAAAATAGAGAATGATAATTTTTTATGATATAAAAAAGATAAATTAAAATAAAAAATATTGTTTTAACATAACAATCTATTTTCTTTTTACATACTACTATATAAAAAAAATAAAAATATATCTTAATATAAATGTCTCTGAAAATATATTGTGACAATAGTCTCGACAATAGTACTTATTTTTATACACATTTTATACGTATAACGTAAAAAGTTAATGATTTTGTAATTTATTTTTTATTGATTTATATTTTTTATTAGTTAATAAATCAGTCATCTAAAACATCTCGTTTCAAGCGAAGGTCCTTCCAACCGCTCTGACACATATATTTTTATAAATTCACTGATCCTCTCATTTATTATTTTAAACCTTGACGATTAACTGACTAATTTGGACTTACTTGATAACAACTTCTGACTACATCGCTTTTACCACTGACTCAACATATTCTCGCCATGGAAACGAAGAATTAGTTCTAGAATTTACAGCTTAACAATTGACTTCTAACTTTTTCGGTGACACTTTAACGTATTTTTAAATTATGTGGATCAAGTTTTAATTACCATATCAATACGAATTTATTCGCCATATGTGTCTGACCTTGGATGTAGCCCTCTGTTTCGGCCTTGTAATTTGTCTTGTCTCGATTCTACGTAGATAACGAACGATGATGTTTTCTTCTTCGTTTATTTTAATGCTTTGTCGATGTGAATTTAGCTGATGAAGACTAAGTATAGTCGAAACGTTCATGTAATTTTCTTATATTATTAATTATATAATTTTTCTATTTGTATAACACCTGTATATGCTTGATTATCTGGCCTATCTCCTTGTTTATTGCTTTGCATATATATCAAGCTCAAGTTTTTTAATTAATAAATCAGACTGCTTTAATATAAAAGGTTCCATTTCCCATTAATTCTATTGGATCATAAAAAATAAATGTCGTTTTTACAATACAATTTAATTTAATTTCTTTAATGTTAGAATCATTTATATTAGATATAACGGTCTCATTCGAAATCATTAATTAATTATTAATAAATTCTTTAAAGATGCAGGGATTTTTAAATTTAAAGATGTCTCGGCTCTTCAGTAAAGAAATCTTCTAAATAGATAGATTTTTGGAAATCCATAGATTTTTTTTTAATCTTTCCTTGTCATTTCTTCTGTCATTTATATTATAAAATACATATTTTTAAAATCAAAATAAGTAAATAATCTAAAAAATTGAAACTTAGAAAATTATAATAATAAGCAACACTTTTGTTTTAGTATTAAATTGGTATTTTTTCAAAAAATATATTTAAAACGATCAAGAATATACCTATTGTTATATAATTTATGATTTTATTTTTATTAAGCTCAGGAATATTAAGTTCAGGGTAATTTATGTACACATACATATCCTTATATGTATACATACACATTTTATCTTAACAGTAAAAATAATATTTACCTTAATAAAAAATAAACTGCAATTTTTGCTAATTGCAGTAGTACATAAACTTATAGTACATTACTACTTTGTACTTAAATGTGTTTTTAATATATTCAATTTTAACAATCAAATAAATTGCCTTGTATCACTTTTGACAAATGCAACTAGAAAAAAATGCTGTAAATTTTTAAATATTAAAATTCTAAAAGATATGATAAAAAATAGCAGCTGCACAAAATGACATAAATATGAGATTACATTTTTAGTTGTTAGAAAACAAAATCCTCCATAAATCCTATTTAACATTCGACTGCAAGCTCTTCCTGAATGTTTTAGATAGAAAATATGAATCTTTCTACAATCTTTCCTCCTATTTAACGGCGTACAATATACACGGCAAACATGGCTATAATATTCTATTAATGCAATTCTTTATGCAAAGCTTTACGTTTTTGTGACATATATAATGTAACCTAACTTAATTATAAAGACATGATTGCGAATAGCACTAGTTAGATATTCCACCTGAGTAATAAGGAGAACATTTGCTTGGTAACATATAATAAACATATAATATTATGTCATAAAAAATATAATGTATAATATAACGTATAATATAATGTCATAAATAGAATAATTAATACAAAACAATTTCTACTTTAAAAAATGTTAATTAATGCCAATAATGTTAATTAATATTAATTAATGTCTAATAAGGTCCTAGTAATACCCAGTAATGCCCACTAATGCCCATCAATGCCCACTAATGACCACTAATATCCGTTAATTTCTACTAATTCTCAAATAATACTCAGTAATGTCCCAAATCCATACACCGCAATGTTCTCCAGCGGTTTACTTCTTGGACCTATTGTAGGGAAAAGGTATTTTCTACTTTCGAAATTTTTATTTTTAAAAACATAGACTGTTTCCTCCACATTTTAAGCCGTATAAAATGATTTTTCGGTACTTTTATATCTAAAAAAGGAACATATAATCCTTTCGCAGTCTAAATGATTAAAAGTGAATGATCAAGAAGTAAAAAAAGTGTGCAAGTAGAAACTTGCACATTGCTTCCTCATAGTTTTTAGTGTGCAAGTAGAAACTTGCACATTGCTTCCTCATTTTAGTTGGTTCACAAAGCTTTTTCTATGAGGAAGTTTTTTTTATTTCTTCTTTTTTTTGGCTTCCTCATAGAGGAAGCTT